>JABSTQ010000181.1:0-131910 GCA_013358835.2 Ixodes persulcatus
GACACCAACTCGGCAGTGGCTATAAAAGAAGCAGTGCAGCGTTTCGACGGCAGCAGTCGGCGACAGGGCTATCTGCTGTACGCTAATCGGCTGACTCTGCAGATTTTCACCATCCGCCCCTGAAAGCTGCGCGTCAACAGCACGGGCCAGCCGACGTTCATCTTGACCAGCAACGAGGACAAGCCACGGAGCAACACCCGGTAGCAGTGGCGACAACGGCATCAGCGACGACAGCATCTGAGGCGACACCAAGCTCGGCAGTGGCTATAAAGAAGCAGTGCAGCGTTTCGACGGCAGCAGTCGGCGACAGGGCTATCTGCTGTACGCTAATCGCTGACTCTGCATTTTTCACCATCCGCCCCTGAAAGCTGCGCGTCAACAGCACGGGCCAGCCGACGTTCATCTTGACCAGCAACGAGGACAAGCCACGGAAGCAACACCCGGTAGCAGTGGCGACAACGGCATCAGCGACGACAGCATCTGAGGCGACACCAAGCTCGGCAGTGGCTATAAAAGAAGCAGTGCAGCGTTTCGACGGCAGCAGTCGGCGACAGGGCTATCTGCTGTACGCTAATCGGCTGACTCTGCAGATTTTCACCATCCGCCCCTGAAAGCTGCGCGTCAACAGCACGGGCCAGCCGACGTTCATCTTGACCAGCAACGAGGACAAGCCACGGAAGCAACACCCGGTAGCAGTGGCGACAACGGCATCAGCGACGACAGCATCTGAGGCGACACCAAGCTCGGCAGTGGCTATAAAAGAAGCAGTGCAGCGTTTCGACGGCAGCAGTCGGCGACAGGGCTATCTGCTGTACGCTAATCGGCTGACTCTGCAGATTTTCACCATCCGCCCCTGAAAGCTGCGCGTCAACAGCACGGGCCAGCCGACGTTCATCTTGACCAGCAACGAGGACAAGCCACGGAAGCAACACCCGGTAGCAGTGGCGACAACGGCATCAGCGACGACAGCATCTGAGGCGACACCAAGCTCGGCAGTGGCTATAAAAGAAGCAGTGCAGCGTTTCGACGGCAGCAGTCGGCGACAGGGCTATCTGCTGTACGCTAATCGGCTGACTCTGCAGATTTTCACCATCCGCCCCTGAAAGCTGCGCGTCAACAGCACGGGCCAGCCGACGTTCATCTTGACCAGCAACGAGGACAAGCCACGGAAGCAACACCCGGTAGCAGTGGCGACAACGGCATCAGCGACGACAGCATCTGAGGCGACACCAAGCTCGGCAGTGGCTATAAAAGAAGCAGTGCAGCGTTTCGACGGCAGCAGTCGGCGACAGGGCTATCTGCTGTACGCTAATCGGCTGACTCTGCAGATTTTCACCATCCGCCCCTGAAAGCTGCGCGTCAACAGCACGGGCCAGCCGACGTTCATCTTGACCAGCAACGAGGACAAGCCACGGAAGCAACACCCGGTAGCAGTGGCGACAACGGCATCAGCGACGACAGCATCTGAGGCGACACCAAGCTCGGCAGTGGCTATAAAAGAAGCAGTGCAGCGTTTCGACGGCAGCAGTCGGCGACAGGGCTATCTGCTGTACGCTAATCGGCTGACTCTGCAGATTTTCACCATCCGCCCCTGAAAGCTGCGCGTCAACAGCACGGGCCAGCCGACGTTCATCTTGACCAGCAACGAGGACAAGCCACGGAAGCAACACCCGGTAGCAGTGGCGACAACGGCATCAGCGACGACAGCATCTGAGGCGACACCAAGCTCGGCAGTGGCTATAAAAGAAGCAGTGCAGCGTTTCGACGGCAGCAGTCGGCGACAGGGCTATCTGCTGTACGCTAATCGGCTGACTCTGCAGGTAGGAGCAGTACCATTTTTTATTACTGTTAAGTCGAAAATCCCTGTCGCTGACTGCTGCTTGTGAGTGTCCACTGCCATGCCCAAAAACGATCTGTGTCTGCACTGTAAGACGGAAATTGAGGATCATGACCTTGTCTTGACTTGTAACGAGTGCCAGTTCAGCTATCATATTGGCAATTGTTCGGGTGTGACAGAAATTGCTCTCAGAGGTAAAAAACCGGGGTTCAAAGAAACGTGGAAATGTCAGACGTGCCGGGGATCAAAAGCAAGAACCAGGAGCACTCAGGACGATAAGCAGTCGTTCGAAGAGCCGTCAGACGTGCAACAACAGTTAACTCGAATAATGGGGATGTTGACAGTACTTGCACCACTAAAGCAGCAAGTTGACGAGTTGTTAGAAATAAAAGAAACTGTGATGCACATTGAAAAATCGGTAAAGTTGATGTCGGATAGCTATGATGAAGTACTGAAAAAAATGAAGGAACATGACAGCGACATCAAAGAATTAAAAAAGAAAGTAAACGAACTAGAGCAAGAGCGAAAGACTGATGAAACTGCCCAGATCAAAACAGAACTAAACAAGCTGGAGCAGTATGGACGAATGAATAATCTCGAAGTACACGGACTCGCTGAAACACCAAACGAGAATCTGCTAGATAAACTGAACACGATCGCTGATAAAATCCAAGCGCCAAGGTTGACAAAAGATAACGTAGAGGCTGTTCACCGCGTCCCAAATAAAGCAAAAAAAGTGCCCATGGTTATCGTGCGCTTTGTTAATCGAAACGACCGAAATATGTGGCTTCAGATCAAGCAGAAGTTAAGGCGCGAAGCAAGTGCAGATAATGTGTACCTGCAAGAGAACATGACTGCGTCAAACAGGAAACTCTTCTATGATGTCAGGATGAAGGCCAAGTACCTTGGTTACAAGTTTGTGTGGCACAAAGAAGGAATTTCGTACGTAAGAAAACAAGAAGTCGAAGCCACTATTCGAATCGAGAATGAAGATGATCTCGCAAAAATTAGTTAAAAATTGCCTAAACTGAGAGCCGTGTTCTTTTTTACTTTTTTATTTGAACTCATGGCAACTTTTACATGTCCCACGCCAGTGGGTCTAAATGAGCATGGTCTTTACAACAGTTTTCTTTTTAATAGGTGCTTTCATAAAAAGAAAGGGCAGTTTTCTGCGATTCATTTCAATATAAGAAGTATAAGAAACAAGACCGATGACATTGACATTTTTTTGACTCGCTATGTTTACGTCTTGATGTAATAATGTTTACAGAAACATGGCTCACGGAAAGTGACCACGCGCCATATTTTGAAGGTTACAAATGTGAAAGCCTTGCAAGAACGCAAAAGCGATAGGTGGCGTTGCGATTTATGTTAAGGAAAACATCTCCTACCACGTTGTTAAAGAATTCTCAGTTATTAATTCTTATGTTGAATGTTTGGTTCTGTGTATAGGAAAGGCAGTGATTGTTGTTATGTATAGACCACCAACAGGAGATAAAGGTGATTTTTTAAATTTTTTGGAAAACTTGTTTATTTTTCTTGCTAACTACCAACTACCGTTTATTATCATGGGTGACATAAACATTGACATGAACTTAAAAAATACTGCCGCCGCGGAACTGTCTGATATTATAACGTCCTTCGGATGTACAAATACGATAGCACTACCCACCAGGATTTCTTCAGGGTGTGCATCTTTACTCGACTTATGTATAACAAATATACACGACACTGACTTCAGTTCTGGGGTTTTTTCCAGTGATATTAGTGACCACCTTCCTATATTCATCCTAACTTCCTTGTCAAAAAAAAGAGTGAACAAACAAAATACCTTTTCCTACCGCAAAATAAATGAACAAACGCTCTCCTACTTCTCTGCCTTGATTGACAGTGCCGACTGGAGCAGCGTTTTTGAAGAAGCGAATCCTGATGTGGCATATAATCACTTCTCAAAGATCTTTAAAATATGCTATGACAATGCATTCCCCCTTATACAATCCAAAAATAAAAAGCAGAAAGTGAGGAAGCCATGGATAACGGAATGTCTTTATAAAAGAATAATTGAAAAAAACAATATGTACCATGACTTCGTCAAAACACGTGACCAGCAACTTCTGATTCGGTTTAAAAAAGAAAGAAATAAATTAACAGCCGATATAAAAAAGCGAAACGTGAGTATCATCAGAATATGTTCAACAATATAAGAAACGAGCCGAGAAAGATATGGAACGCAGTGAATGATATCACTAATAGGAAACCTTCTTTCGCGTGTATAGATGAAATTATTATCGATAATAAGAAGTTTGAAGGGAAAGATCTTGCAAATATTATTAATGCACATTTTGTCAGTGTGGGTGAAAGTGAAGAAAATGACGCGGGCGATTTCGTCGTTGACGGAACAAAGCCTTTGCTGAATTCTATAATGTTTAAGCCAACTACGCCGATTGAAATTGAAATACTGATTAAAACATTAAAAAATAATGTTGCCGCCGGTATTGACGGTTTTAAATCGGTTCCAGTAAAACGTGCCTCACAATCACTTAGTCACATTCTGTCATACATAACCAATAGGATGCTACTAACAGGAATATTTCCGAACGTTTTAAAAACTGCTAGAATTAGCCCAATATTTAAAGGCGGGGAAAAAAATAGTTTGTACAATTATCGACCGATTTCCATTCTGCCAATTTTTTCGAAAATATTTGAAAATGTAATTTATACTAGATTAGAGGCATTTTTTTGTAGGTATAATGTAATAAATGAGGCACAATATGGATTTCAAAAGCAAAAATCAACAGAACAAGCTCTACTTCACATAAAAGACAAATTATCAGGAATATTGAAGATAAATTTTATACCTTAGGTTTGTTTTTAGACTTTACAAAGGCTTTCGACACAATACAGCACAATATCTTACTGATTAAGCTTCAATATTATGGGATACGTGGCGTGGCATTAAAACTAATTGAAAGTTATTTAAAAAATCGATATCAATATGTGCATTTAGATAAATCAGACTCTGATATGTTAGATGTACGACACGGAGTGCCGCAGGGATCCATTTTAGGCCCTCTGTTATTTCTTATCTATGTAAATGATATGGCAAACATTCAGGATTCCCCAGAACTAATTATGTACGCAGATGACTCGAACGCGTTCTTTAAAGCACGGTCTAAAGATACATTACAAATATTGGCCAACGAATATTTGGAGAAACTGTCTAACTGGCTTAAGCGTAACAAATTACAACTTAATGCTAAAAAAACTAAATACATAATATTTCGTCCAATTAACAAGCAAGACAAAACTTCTGTATTTATCAATTTTGATGGAATACCTTTAGAGCAGGTCAAAGATCAAAAATTCCTAGGCATATGGTTCAATGAAGATTTCAACTGGTCGACGCATATACAAAAACTTTGTTCTGAACTATCCAAATCAATAGGATGTATATATAGAATTCATAATCTACTACCTCCATGGTTAAAAAAGGAATTATATTATTCTTTATGTTACTCGAAAATATCATACGGTGCATTGGTATGGGGTACCACAACTATGACGAACTATAATAAAATAATAGTCCTTCAAAAACGAATACTTCGCATGCTCGACAATTTTCAGGGTAACTGGCGAGACTTGCGTACGGACCCACTGTTTAAAAAATTCACTATGCTAAAAGCTAATAAAATATATTACTTTAAATTACTTCAGCTTATCCAAAAAGAGAAGCTATACCTAATCCCGAAGAATGTTAGCTCAGATCATGCACTGAGAATAAATATCTGGAAAAAACCCAAAGTAAGAACCAATTATGGAAAGCAACAATTCGATTATCAAGTTTTTTGCTTGCTAAACAAAATTGAAGAAAAGGTAAACTTTCAGTGTTTCTTTCCGATTTTCAAGAGAAATGTTAAAGAACTCCTGGTGGAGAGTGATATCGTTTATGAATGAGGAACATAGTGTGAAAATGTCCTTTTTTGATGTAACTAGTATTTTTTTCTTCTCGTGTTAAATCTGGTACAAGTGTCTATTTTGAATTTGCTTGGTTCTGCATGTGCATTGGCAGATGTCCTGTTTTGCGCTGTACTGTAAAGGGAGGTAGAGGCTTTGTCAAGCTGCAATGGCAGCTTTTTTCTCTACCTCCCTTCCTCCCCTTGTTTGGAGAGAAATAAATAAAAAAAAAATAATCATCCTCCAGGCACTGATGAAGAGGAAGAAGACCGACCGCCGCAGCCTCTACGCCTTGAGCCTCGATGTCCGGAAGGCTTTTGACACCGTCAGTCACCACGCCATCATCGAGGTCCTCAAGGGTAGAGGCCTACCACCGGAGTACATCGAGGTGGTCCGGGATCTGTACGCCGGCTCATCCACCACCTTTTGGGCCGGCGGGAGGACCGACGGTGTTAAGATCCCGGTGCGGCAGGGGATCAAACAAGGGGATCCCCTCTCCCCCTTCCTCTTCAACTGTGTCCTCGATCCCCTCCTCATCGACCTCAATCGGGATGCCGCCGGACTCGAAGTGGGGAGCCAAACGATCGGCGCCCTTGCCTTCGCGGACATGATTCTAACGTCATCCAGCTACGAGGGACTTCGGAGCCTCCTTGCGACCACGGAGTCGTACTTGGCCGAGGTCGGTCTACGCCTCAACCCGGCCAAGACGATCCTCTTCGGATGGAGGGCGTCTGCGGACGCAATCATATACGACATCCCTCCAGTCGTGGTCGCGGGCTCCCCAGTCTTCTCTACGCCGCCCAACAAGCCCATCAAGTACCTGGGCATTGATTTTTACGTTAACAAGCGTCCGATCGTGCACTCGCTTACCGCCGATGATGACTTCGACATCATCCAGTCCGCCTCCCTGAAGCCATTCCAGAAACTTCGGTGCATCAACACTCTCATCACACCGAAGTTTCTGTACGCCGCATCATCTATTCTCGGATCGGCGGGGGAGTCTGCAGGAGTTGACAAAAGATTGAGGACTCGCATAAAGTCCGTCCTGCACCTCCCCCAATCATTCCCCAGCACTCATGTATATTTGCCATCAAGGGACGGCGGACTGGGAGTGATGAACATCGAGCGGGTGGGATCTGAGGTGCAGCTCAAGGCGCTCGCAAGGCTCGTGCGCCTGGGCAACCTCGCAGTCGACAGCCTTTTTAACTCTACCATCGGCGCATTCCATTGCCGGCTTGCATCACAGCTCCAGGTGCCGGCTGACTTCACTGATGCGGAGGAACTCTCGGCAGCGCTTCGTCACTCCCGCACCATCTGGTGGGGTGAGCATCGCGCTGTCTACGCTAACAAAGACCTCTTCTCCCATCACGGTCAGCCACTAAGCAACACCTGGTTGCAACCTGACACTCATCATCTCAAGGACGGCGACCGCATTAAGGCCCTGCGACTCAGGACTAACATCCTTCCTACCAACGCCTTGCTGCAGCGTCACAACACCGACGCTTCGTCGAGGCTGTGTCGCAGGTGCCGTCACGCCCTTGAGACTCCATTTCACATCCTCCAGGAGTGTCCATCAATCAAACTTCCTCGGATGGAGCGGCACAACTTCTTGTGCAAGCAGGTGTGCCGCCTCACCAGGAAGTATCACCCTGGAGCCATCCTCGAGACGGAGCGGGTGTATCACGCAGAGGGGGGGGGATCGTCTCAAGCCCGACATTGTCGTCACAATAGACGACACGGTAGTCATTGCCGATGTCGCCGTGGCTTGGAACGACCGCCCTGCCTCACTCAGCCGGATGTGTGCATTTAAGAGCGCCAAGTACGACTGCCTCAGACCGTTGTTCCCTGGTAAGGTCACGACGGCAGTCGGCTTGGCGTTCGGGGCCCGCAGCATGCTATGCAAAGAAACACTGAGCGGGGGGGCCAGCCTCGGCATCCCCAAGTGGGACATGGCCTGGCTCTCCTCGCGAGCGCTAGTGGGCTCCCTCATTTGTTTTAATCGTTTCATGAAATCCTAGCTCCGTCTCTCATCCTCATTGCCCCGCCCTCCTTTTTTTTTTGTGGGGGTTACGTTTGGAGTTTTTGAGGCCACTCATAGGGCCTTCCTGGGGGGGAGACCCCCCACCCCCCCTCTCCCATGCATACTCCCATACCTCACTGCATCTCATCAGGCCATCTCTCATCTCATACAGTGGGTAATTCTCCCCACCATATGTGTTTTTTAACCTTTTAGTAGCCTTTTTGGCGTTTCATGTTTTTATCGTCATCCAGGGCGGTAAGCGTTTTTTGCTTACCGTTCCTTTTTAGATTTTGGATGCCCGGCTTACGTGCAGGCATCCACTGGATTCCAGATTATTTATTTATTTCTTTGTAATTTCTTTGTGTTACTGTTAGGGGCAGTCAAGGCCAATAGCAAGAGGACCCCTCCAGAAAGTTTTCGTTGTATTGTTTTTGTTTGGTTTCTTTAAGTTCTGACATGAATACGTACTTAACGGTTCTTGTCAGATTCAAGGGCAGGGAAGGCCAATCACGTTGCAGCTTGCTGCACTGCCCTTTTCATCTGGCATGCCTACTCCTTCCCAAAAAGACATACACTGGGGTCCTCTTTTTTTTTTCTACCGCCTTCGGCGGAAATCTCCTGTACTAGCCAAATGCCTCGTCATCTAATTAGTGACGCGCATGAATGGATTAACGAGATTCCCACTGCACCACAAAAAAAACAAAGAAGTCAGGGAAGCAGAGACTAAAGAGGGCCAGTGGACAGACGATGAAGAACAGGACGAGGGGACAGAACAGAGGGACATTCTGGACCAGAGGGATGAATATGTCCAACTTCAAACAAAGATGACCACATCGTTGGTCGAATTCCTACAGGGAAAAGGAAGCAAGCATCTCACAGAGAGAATAATGAAGACAATGGGGAAAATCACGAATCTGACAATCAAACTCCTGGAGGAGACCGCCTATCACAGGGGGAAGGTCGAGGGCCTCCAGGAGGCTTTACAGGACCTAAGAGGGGAGAACACCTTCCTCAGGGGTGAGTTGGAGAGGAGGAGCGAGGTCAACAAGCAAAAAGAAACGACAACCTTTGCAGAGGCTCTCCAAAGAACCTCTCAAAGGGGCACAGAAGAAACCTCACAACGAGACGAGACACCCACTCAAACAAACAACCAAAGAAGGGAGAGAGAGGGACTCATAATCTACCCAAAAGAGAACACGAACGAGCCGATACATACGGTCACAAACATGCTCAAGTCGAAATTCACTCCACAGGAGTTGGGCCTCACGGAGACCGAGATTCGGCCCGTCAGGTGTGGGGTGATAGTCCTGAGCTCAAACTCAGAAGGCCTACAGAAGCTGCAAGATCGACTAGCAGCAAACCCCGACACAACAGACCTATTCGAGACAAAAATGGCAATTAGAAAGAACCCCCAAATTTCAATCATGGGTGTAGATAAAGCAATGTCAGACGACGAAATGAAGACCAAAATAATCGAGCAGAATAATATACAGGGAACAACCGACGAGCTTAGAACCGCAGCCACATTCCTAAAAGAAGATTCAAAAACAGTAATCATTGAAGTCACACCAGCCATATATAGACAAGTTCAAAACAAACAACGACTGTATGTGGGGTGGACGTCCTGCCCCATGAGGGAGAACATCCACACCCCACGCTGCAACACCTGTTGCAAGTACGGGCACACGACACGAAATTGCAGGGGGAGGCCACGGTGCTCGGAGTGTTCGGGGCCGCACCCATACAGGCAGTGCGAGGGAGAGAGGGACAGTCGGGGGCACGCATTACCCAACAGATGCCCCGCATGCTCGGACTTAAACGAAAGGGAGGGAAGGAATGCGCCCACCGACCACTCCTTTTTCGACCGGTCATGCCCTGCCCTCGCGGGGGAGATCGCCAGAGCGCGGACTAGGATTAATTATGATTAGAGCAGAAAGACAGACACGACCCCATAACATTCGTGGTAAAATTCGCGGCAAAATCTGAATCAGAATACAAGAATTCGCTAAATTTCCTACAGATAAATCTAAACCACTCGTATACAGCGACCGAACATCTAAAAATAAACCAATTAACATTAAAAAATCAGATAACATGTATCCAAGAACCATATTACGTTAAAAACAAAATAATTGGATTTAGTACCAGGGACACAATCATCCAGGGAAACATCAAACCAAGAACAGCCATAATCATTCACAACAACAAACTAATCGACCTACACATAGAAAAAACGGAAAGAAACATAATAGCAATAGTAATAAACACAAAAACTGAGGAACTTCTACTTATAAATGTATATGCCCCACCCAACGATGATATAAAAGAAACTATTAAAGAGGTTAAAGAAATAACAGACAAATTTGAACACCTACCAACACTCATAGTGGGGGATTTTAATGCAAAAAACCCAGTCTGGGGGGGCACAAAATTAGACGATCGAGGAGAAACATTAGGCGACTTTATATTAGAAAATGACCTCTATCCAATAAACGACCCAGAAGCACCACCCTCATTTACATCACCAAACGGCAAAAGTTGGATAGATGTCACACTCGCAACAAACAACCTAACTGGCAAAATCAAATCTTGGGAGGTAAAAGACGAAATTTCCGCCAGCGATCACAACTACATTAGAATCGAACTCTCGAATAAAATAGAAAACAAAAGCACAAAACTTACAAAAAAAGGAGAACTAAAACTCATACAGGAAATTATAGAGGATGAATGGATAAAGCTCACCAAAAGAGAAAAAATACACTCAAAAGTAAATCTCGAACATATAATAAACACAATAATAAAAAAACTCGAGGACCTTTACAAAAAATACGTTAAAACAGTTATTGAAACCACCAAACAAAATCCTTGGTGGAGTCCAGAACTTGAAACAGAACGAAAGAAAACAAGAGCTTTAAGGAACAGATTTCAAAAGTGTCAAGATATGATGCGAGACGAATACAAATCAATATACATAGAGGTCCAAAAAAATATCAGAACAATGTAAAAAAAGCAAAAAACGAATCATGGCAATCATTCTGTACAGAAACAACAAAAACAAACATATTCAATATTCCCTATAAAATAGCATTCAATAAGATGAAAAAAAATATCATAATACCAGCAATTAGAAAAGCCGATGGAGAGAATTCAATATCATTGGAAGATTCAATTAAAACTATACTAATGGCACACTTCCCAACAGACAACCCAAACGAATATAATGACGAACAAAGGAAAATTCGGGACGATGTAAAACACCCCCCCCGAAACCGAAGACGACACACCATTTGTAATAAGTGAGTTAGAAAACGTTATAAAAAATATCCCAAACCGTATAACACCCGGCCCGGACAACATTACTACGACAATAATTAAATCACTTTTCAACAAACATAAAGAACTATTCCTCAATATCTTCAATGGGTGCTTAACATATGAGTACTATCCAACACAGTGGAAACAAACAAAAACAATCCTAATCCCAAAAAACACAGGAAACCTCCACGAAACAAGCGCATACCGACCTATTTGCATAAATTCAATATTCGGCAAAATTATAGAAAAACTACTAAATAATCGAATTTACTACTGTCTCCATAGCAAAAACCTATTACACACCAAACAATACGGATTCACTAACGGAAAATCAGCAACCAAGGCACTACTAAAAATAAAAGAAACCCTTATAGAAAACATAGCGGCAAAGGAAAAATCAATTCTTATATCACTAGACATATCTAACGCCTTTAACACAGTATGGATACCTTTTGTGTTACAGAAATTAAAGGAATACAAACTCCCAAAAAACCTATACTTACTATTACAAGCAGTACTAAATCAAAGAACTATAAACTATAAATTAATCGCTACAGACATCACAGTAAACTCCCCAATAGGGAGCCCACAGGGCTCGCCATTAAGTCCTCTTATCTGGAATGTCTTCATTGCTACCTTACTAGATCTTAAATTTGAGGAAGGAACACACATCCAAGCATTCGCAGATGACATAACAATTATAGTAAGAGGCAAAAGTAGATTAGAAATAGAAAATAGAGCAAACAAAACGCTGGCAATTATAGATAAATGGAGCAAGAAGAAAAAAGTCAACTTCAATAAAACTAAATCTCAATATTTAACAATTGGAAAGGAATATAAAAAAAGGCCACCAACAGTCAAATTCGGAGATAAGAATCTCAAACACACGGAAGAACTTAAGATATTAGGAGTAGTATTCGACCAAAACCTATCATTTATTCAACACGCCAACTACTTGAAATCCAAAATATACCAAAACACCACGACACTGGCAACATTTTCGGGAATAAAATGGGGAATTAAACCTAGACAATTCAGAGATATTTATATAAAATCAATTGAGAGAACTATAGTTTATGCAGCACCAGTATATTGGAAACTTAATAACAACTCCCACCTACTTAGAAAAATGACCTCGGTCCAGAGAATTCCACTCATAAAAATAGTAAAAGCATACAGGACACCCTATTGAAAAAACCAGCACAAGCTGGTCCCAGCATCCCAGCTTCATGCTGGGTTATTGCCCCAGCATGCCCAGCACAAGCTGGTCCCAGCATGCCAGCTTCATGCTGGTCCCATCATCCCAGCTTCATGTTGGTCCCAGCATCCCAGCTTCATGCTGGTCCCAGCATCCCAGCTTCATGCTGGGTTATTGCTCCAGCATGCCCAGCTTGCCGTGTTGGTCGAGCTGGTTGGATTGTGGGTGAATGTTGGTTAGGCTGGTGTACTTCCCCACTAGTTTAACCAATTGAAATAAATACACAGGTAAACAAGCCAAACTTTTTAGAAAAGCCAGCTCGGCATCCAATTTATTATTTTCGAATTCGCGGTCTGCTCACATGAGCTCAGATGCTACACATCCACTGCGCTGACACAGTACTAACCGGCGTACAGACAGTGGTTCTCGGTGCAAAACAAACAATGCTATTAAAACTAGATTGTTTATCTCTCAACACGAAAAATTCTAGACACACGCCAAAATCAGGCAATAACAATAAAAATACTACACGGATGAGAGAAGCGAACCTGGGTCCCACCCGTAATGGGGGCGAAGAGTCCTCTTGCATAGTCGGCAGAGGCGAGGAAATCTGTGTGGCTTGGATGGCATTGGCAATACTCCTCGGCACCACCGTTATTCACGAGCACAGAGATGTTCGAAGAAACAAAACGACGCCTAAGTCGGGGAATCTGACTACTTCCCACGCTGAACGAACTGCCGCTCGCTGTCTCCTTAAATCCCGCTTCGCTTGCACCGCCGTTCAAGTAGTCGCCAAACAACGCGCACACAGCCGTCCCTTCGAAAATCTGCCGAAGATAGCCAAAGGTGTCCCAAATTCTCCGTTCCTACCACTCTCTCTCTCTCTTTTCTCGCACACAAAGGAAGCTCGGAGCGTGCCTTACGCGCCCGATCGATCGTCTACCGAAAACGAGAAGACAAAGAACAGGACGTGGCATCGTCCCCATCCCAGCCGACCTTGGCGCGCGCGCTCCCGGCGATACCAGTTCGACAAGCTCTCGCCGACCTTGGCGTGCGCGCTCCCAGCAAGACCAGCTTGGCCAGCTTGAACCAGCTTGGCCAGCTTGAACCAGCTTGGACAGCTTGAACCAGCTTGGCCAGCTTGAACCAGCTTGGGCCAGATTCGAAACCAGCTCGAACCAGCATGACAAGCTTGAACCAGCGCAAGTACCAGCTTGCCCAGCGGCAGTGCCAGCTCGGACCAGCTTGATTACCAACTAGACCAGCTCGAACCAGCTTGACAACCTTCAACCAGCTTCATAACCAGCTTGCCCAGCTGCAATACCAGCTCGAACCAGCTTAAACCAGCATTACCAGCTTCAACCAGCTTAAAAACCAGCTAAACCACCTTAAAAACTCGCTAAACCAGCTCGAACCAGCTTAAAAACCAGCTAAACCAGCTTGATTTTCTTGTTGGTTTTTCCAATAGGGCAGTTAGTAACAAAAGTCTCAATATACTTGCAAACATAAAACCAATAGAATTGGCACTGGCAAAAGAAGTAGCAACATTTAATATCTTCCAGAACAAAAAGGATTACACGATTGGCGGGAAACAATACAAAAAAAATAAAACTCAACATCTAATAGAAGTGTGGAAGACTCACCCTGCAAAGTTGGAAGGCTTTCCCTTTAGAAACAACAACGAAACGGCAATACCAACGGAATACAAAATATATACAGACGGATCAGTGGCGAAAACCTCAGTGGGCGCCAGCTACATTATAATGGATCAGATGGAGTCAATTATAGCTATGGAAAAAATAAAATTACCAGACTACGCAATTATATATGAAGCCGAACTTATCGCCATATTGGAAGCATTAAAGAGAATATTATTATACAATGACAACACAACCTTTGCAATTTACTCGGACAGTCTATCTTCATTAAAAGCAATTGAAAACCCATACAACAACAACCCGATAGTACATAAAATAAAAAAGTAATAAAAATAATCCTTGAGAAACACAAACTCTACTTGCACCACATAAAAGGACACTCTAATATTGACGGGAACGATATAGCGGACAAATTAGCGAATGACGCACGTAAGACGGGCACACCAAAGGAATTAAGAATGTCAAAAAAACACATTAAGAATGAAATAGAGAGAAGTATGAGAGAAATTTGGAACGAAGAATGGACACAAAGTGATACAGACAAAAATGTACACAGTTGGATAAAGTCAATTTACCACATTCCAGAATACTTTCCAACTAACTATTATCAAACTCAACTTATAACAAACCACGGCAAATTTCCCTACTACTTTAAGAAAATAAAAAAAAACAGAAAACAGCGACTGTGAGTGTGGGACGGAGGCAGAGGATTTCCAACATTACCTTGAAAACTGCCCTATCACTAAAACACTTAGGGATATTTTCATAGCCAAAAATCCATCAGGCTTAACAAATGACACCAAAATAGCAATAATACAAAGCGAAAATGAATTAAAAATATTAGAGAACATTGTAGAATTAATAAATAAAACCATCCCAAACCCATAAAAAAAATACTCTGCTAGAACAAGACCGCCAAGGCAAAAAGAAAGGAAAAGGTTTCAGTGAAATGGAGAGAGGACGCCAGCGCAACCAATGGAAGGCAAAGAAAATGTTCCCACGGACAAACAACCAAGAACAAATGAACGGGGCCCTGCCAAAAAAGTGACGTGTGTATACACAGGGACCACTTTAGGGGGGAGTAACCGGGACCTGCCCCACAAAGAAAAGATATATATATATGTATATATATATATAAAAAGGATACTGCAAAAGCACCAGGACATAGCGGAGGAGTGGTGACGAACGTCATCCAGACCTCAGTGGGTCTCTGACGTCCTTCCCGGGGAGTCAGGACCGCCTGCCCGCCCCCCGGCCTCGGCCTCAGGGTAGGGTCGCGAAATGTCCAGGAACAGGTTAGCGGGGTCACGGCGGGCCCCATCGACCTCATGGTATGATCGTGAACTGTCCGGGAGCAGGAACATCGGCGTCACAAGAAACCTCATAAAAAAAAAAGAAAAGCCTTTTAAAGCAGCGTCTTCAGTGCAGAAAAAAAAACAAATAATATTAAATGAAAAAAAAATAAACAAAGTAAAAGAACAAGAATGTGAATACACAAGAACAACCTCTCCAACCCACACTCACAGGAAAAAAAAATATTACATAAATAAATAAACAAATAAATAAATAAACAATAATAATAATAATGGTGCGAAACTACAACACAAAAACACCTGAAGATAGACAAAGAGTACCCAGCAAATCTAATGTAACAAAAAAAAGTAGTAATAATAAAAATAAAAAAAACGAAAGAGAGGAGGAAGAGAAGAAAAAAAAATGGAACAAAGAAAAAAAAAAGGAAGAGGGAGATGAGAAAGAAAGGGAGGGCCTTCCAAACTTCCAAACCTCCAATGCTTTATTATTTAACCACTGTGATTATCCATTATTTACAAAATACGAGGTGCAATATACAGAGATATATTAGAAATATAGGGTGCAATAAAAAGAGACATACTAGAAATATACCTAAAATATTCAAATAACCAATAGCCCCCTCTGAAGAGAGAGGAGGGGCCAGACAGAGGAGAGATGATGGGGTCGGGGGAGCGGGGGGGGGACGATTAATCTCGCACTCGAGTTCCTCTCTGTCAGAGAACGAAACGAGGAACAAAGAAGAATACGAGAAACGATGAAGGAGGGGACAACAACCAGCGAACATCTCAGGAGAAAAGGACATCAGATACAAGAAACCTACGAATTAATAGAAAAACAAAAACAAAAAAGGATGACTATTGTACGTCAAGAAAAGAAGAACAAGATTAGAACAAGAAAACTTAATTAGATTGAATAAAAGCCGCTGGTCGGACCGGGCCCGGTCCCCTGGGGTGGTTTCGTTGGATACTAAGTTTTTTTGTTTTTTTTTAAATAGTATCAATTGGCTTTTTACGAAAATTATTGTTTGGGTATACCCCTATTTTTTTATCTTCAATTGGGTTGTCTGCAATGCTAACGCTGGAGCAGACTGAGGCACATTATTTTTCTTTCTTTTTCTCTTGCCTCACAACATATTTGTCCCTATCTACTGACTACTGGCCGCCAGGGGGACACCGGACTGCACTGACTGTGAGTAAGCTCTTCAAAATATCGACCTTTTTGCGAGATATATTTCAGTTAAGGACTGCAAATTATCCACAATAGTATTTAAAGTGCCCGAGACCCTAAATCAACTTGTTTTAGACCTTAAGATCAAAGAAAACTTCATTAAACGAGCAAGAAAAAAATCAACAAATTTTCCCTTAGAGTTACGGCTGAAAACATGTCATACCCATAACTTTTTGTATACATGAGATAGACCGATAATATTTCCCCACGAGAGACCTTTCAGGTAGATCTCTAAGATACCCAAATTTCGTTATCGTACCTTAAATACTTCTCCCGTAATCTACTAAACAAAAATCGAAGCGGTGCGACGGGGGCGCCGCCATCTTGCTTTTTTGATTGCGCAACCCCAAACTAGGGGGAGCTATAACTTTTGAAGGAGACGTGGTAAGCGTCTCAAAGTAGTGTATTTTCGTTCAATCCCTATTCCGGACATCCGTGCGAAGTATCACTTCGATACTTCAAGAATTAACAGCGTTACAAGCAGATTTGCATAATCCAAGATGGCGCCCGTGAAAAACTTAGCAGACAACTAAATAAAAACACGCGTAACTTTTGACATTTTGTAACTACGTAACTGAAATTTTGCAGTGAGTTCCAATTCGGGGGGCGCAACTACAAGCGCAGTTTTACTGCATTACACCCAGAATTATAGAAGTTATAACTAAAAACATTCTCCCCATTCTCCTCCTCTCGTAGTTCAGTGAGTTCTTGTGCTGGGCAACTGGGATTTTGTACACACTCCTATATCCGATAGAAAACATTAATTATAACGTAACAGAACATTAGTCAGTAACCTTGGATAAAAGAACAGTTTAGCCTTTGATATCCAAAATGCCGAAATCGGGGCACTCGCGCTCACGTTCGAGGTCCCGAGTGAGGGAGAACGACTGCGAGTCGATCTCCCCAGACGAGACCAATATAAGATTCGACCAAACCCTCTCGAAAAAACAAAAAAGAGAGAGAAGGAGGGCAGAACAACAAGCGCTACATGCAAGCACACAGGGACAAACAAACCCAAACGAAGCAGCCATAAGGGAACAAGGATCACAGGAGGGGACACTCCCAACACCAGAAGCAGGAGACCCGGAGACAACAGCTATTTTCAAAGATAGACTAGCTAAAGCACAACTCAGCCATCTAACAACGGTAGCACCCATCGCAGCGTCACTGACAAAAAATCAGTTGGAAGCACTAGCGGGAACGGTTCAAAACTTCATGAACCTATGCATTGACCTCATTGAGCGAAATGCATACCTGGAGGGACAAAGGCAGAGCGACAAGGAACACAAGGCCAGCTATGCACAGGTATTAAGCAGAGAGATACCAACTGAAACTCACCACGAGGACATACACATGAGGGAGGTAGAACAAAACAAAGCAGCCCTCCTGCTGAATCCTAATCAACCTCGACGAGGCCGAGAACTGGCTCAGGCGGTGTCGGTCCTTAGGGCGGCGGTAACACCCGAGGACCTTGGGTTGACGACACCTGAGTTCAGGCCAATAAGGGGAGGAGCAGTCATCACTAGCACCTCGACCGAGGGCATAGCAAACTTAGAGAAAGCCATTAACAACACGGAGGAGCTGAAGAGAGAACTAACAACCAAGATACCTATGAATCGCAACCCACAGCTCAAACTAAAGGCAATTCTGTCAATGCCACCACAGGAACTTTTAACAAAGTTGATGAGCCAAGACCAGCTTACGGGAGACGTGGAGGAAACCCAGGTCATTCTTACCTTCGACTCGGGGAACGGACTCTCGACAGTCATAGTTGAGGTCAGTCCTAACAATTTTAGACAGCTTCAACAAAAGGAGAGGATTTTCCACGGATGGACCTCCTGTTCGTTCGAGGAGAATCTCCATGTCACATTCTGCACACAGTGTTGCAGGTGTGGACACCCAACATCAAGATGTATGAACCAACCAAGGTGCATTCATTGTGGAAAGGGCCACACAGCAGAGCAGTGTGACTCCGAAGAGTACTATTGCTTGAGCTGTGCAGAAAACTCCTCAAAACAAGACAAGGGACACTCCGCGATGTGGACCCACTGCCCAACTTATCAAGTACAGCTCGAGCGGCTGCGAAAGAGAATAAAGTACACTTAATCTAAGGTCCGTATTGATTGAGGTAACTAGGAAGAGTAAATATGGCAATGCCATTCAGGATACTTCAAATTAATACCAACCATTCATTCTCAGCTACAGAGCATCTTAAGATTAACTTAGATCAAATCTAAGCGCCAGTAATTGCTATACAGGAGCCGTATTACTTTAAAAACAAAGTAATAGGTTTTGCAATTACAGATGTTATTGTTCAACACACAGAAAAACCTAGAACAGCTATTGTTATCAGAGACAAAAGCATATATATTTTCCCGGAACTAATCGCGAGGGACATAATATCACTCCAGGTAATAATAAACAAAATGAAAATTAGAATTGTAAATGTTTATTCATCGCCCAGCGAAGACGTAACAAGGGTACTAGACACATTAGAACAACTCACTCAACTGAAAATAACATTGCCTACGCTCATAGTAGGTGATTTTAATTCAAAGCATCAAGCGTGGGGCGGTGAAATCTCGGATGAAGGAAGAGATTAAGTTTTACAATATGTTATACACAACTCACCTCATATTCTTAACGAGAAAGAGCAGGGACCGACATTTCAGTCAAATCGTGGGAAAAGTTTTATAGATTTGTCACTGGCAAATCATGATTTTTACCGAGAGTTCGCAGAATGGACAATCCTAGATATACACAGAGAGAGCGATCACCGATATATCTTATTTTCCTGCTTTACAACCCAGCCACAAGCGGAAAAGAGGTTAACAGCTAAAAGGGAGATGAGGTTAATCGATCTTATTTCTCATGATCAATGGATTAACTCACTAAAGCATATGGAGATTGACTCAGTAAAGCAACTGGACAATATCATACAACGATTATACAAAAAAAACTTAGTGACTGGATCGATAAACTGTCCATACCAGTTATTAAAAATAAGAAGAGCATAAAATGGTGGAATACAGAACTGGAAATAGAAAGGAAGAAAGTTATAGCAATGCGAAAAAGGTATCAAAGAACCAGTAATAACACTAGAACAATTCAGAAGGCAATATATCAACTAGCCCAGGCAGAATACAAAAAAACATATTTCTGAAGCTAAAGAATCTTCTTGGCAGAAGTTCTGCACAGAAGTGACTCAGCAAGATATCTTCAGTCTACCCTACAAACTAGCACTTAAAAAAGTAAAAAAAAGCAATAATAATACAGCCAATAAATTGTCCAGATGGGACACAAACTCAAACGTTGGAAAGT
Organism: Ixodes persulcatus; assembly: GCA_013358835.2. NCBI lineage: Eukaryota > Metazoa > Arthropoda > Arachnida > Ixodida > Ixodidae > Ixodes > Ixodes persulcatus. The sequence goes on from JABSTQ010000181.1 coordinate 19,845, forward strand.
TCTATCAAAGAACTTTTGGCCTATCACTTCCCAGATGATGATCCAATCTCCTACACGCCATACCAGAGTAGTACACTGCACTCCTTTGAGAATGAAACAACTGGAGAAAATGACTTAGAATTTTCCAGCTCGGAACTCGAAAGGGTAATCGCAAAGTTGGCAAAACGAACCACTCCGGGAAACGACAGGCTCACAACAGCGATTGTGAAAAATCTATGCACAAGGCATGCCACAACCATATTAAAAATATTCAATGCATGCTTAAGATATGGCTTCTTTCCACAACAGTAGGGAGACTCAAGAGTTCTTTTCTTACCTAAAGCGGACAGACCCGCAAATGAACCAAAAAGCTATAGACCACTATGCATATCGTCCCTGTTCGGAAAATGGTTGGAAAAATTGTTAAACAATCGTGTTTACTATTTTTCCAACAATAACAAGCTACTACACCCGCTCCAATTTGGGTTCACGCATGGACGATCGGCAACTCTCGCTTTGTATAAACTCAAACATAAAACAGAAGAGAACATACAGGCAAAGAAAAAGAACGTATTAATATCACTAGATATATCTAATGCGTTTAACTCGATCTGGCTTCCTTTTTATTTAACTAATTTAACACTCATAAGCTTCATAGGAACTTATATAAACTCCTAGAGGCAGTATTAACAAACAGGTCAGCAACTTATCCTTTAAGGAATCAAGTGATAAACAACAAAGTCACAATGGGGTTCCCAAAGGGGTCCCCCATCAGTCCTCTATTATGGAATGTGCTGCTCTTCAACTTGTTGGAAAAGACATTTCCAGAGGGCGCTCACATACAAGCCTTCGCGGACGACTTGGTCATACTCATAACAGGAAAAACGAGAATGGAACTAGAAAGAACAGCGCGCAAAACTCTTCAAATAATCAGTACTTGGAGTGGTGACCACAGAGTGCATTTCAACCCAGATAAATCTCGATATTTACTTATAGGGAAAGAATACACTAAACGTCCTCCATCAATAAAAATGGGTTTGATAACAATACCAAGAGTACTTGAGTTGAAAATACTAGGGGTAATCTTTGACACCAACCTCACATTCCTACCACACTTGGAATATGTAAAGAATAATGTGGCACACACCATACAGGCGCTGAGCAGTTACTCCGGACTACACTGGGGTTATAAACCACACCATTTCCGTCAACTATACCTGAGGTCGATAGAAAAGATAGTAACCTACGGGGACCTGTTTTTTATAAATTTGAAAAGAACACGCACAAACGACGTAAGCTTAAAGCCATTCAGCTCATTCCACTCTTAAAGATCACGAAAGCCTTTAGAACAGTCCCAAACAACAGCCTAAATGTATTGGCCCGGGTATTACCAATACACTTAGCAATTGAAAAAGAGGTTTATATGTTTAAACTATACCAAGTCAAAACCGACCAATTCATAGCTGGAGAAACGATTGAAGTCAAGGATTTAGACTACCCCTTGGAGATGAGGGCGTTACATCCGACAGAATACCTATATTTTCCATACAAAGCAATGCCCTACAAGGAAGCTGAGGTGGACTTGGAAGTGTTTACTGATGGCTCCCTTCTAAAATATGATATAGGCGCAGCATTCGTTGTGATGACACCCACCCTGGACATCCTTAAGTAAAACTTCACAACAAGACCAGATCCGGGCCTCAACAAGTTCGTGTGGGGAGACCATCCGGTTGGGAGCCTTAGGCCTAAAAAGCCTGAGGATCCCCCTGGTGGGCGAACTCGTTGGGAACGTCAAAACCCAACAATGGGATCCCTCACCACCAGCGAGCTCTGCCGGATGTGATAGCACCGGGAGTGACGACCCCGGGGCCGGCTTTCCCCGCAACTCGGACCGTGGGCAGAGGAACCCCACACGAACATGGGACTGATAACCAAGCCAACTACACCTTGGAAAGATAGAGAGATGCAGCAAAGGAGGCCAGATGGTTGGGAGTCTTGGGTCAACAGCCCGAGAGTCCCCCTGGAGTGGCTGTCCCGCTGGGACGGTCCATCCCAGCACCGGGAGGGCCACCCACGAGCGAGCTCTACAGGATGTGACTGACCTCGGACTGACAAACCGGGGCCGGATTTTCCCTGCAACTCGGACCGTCAGCCTGGCCTCCCCCGAGCTTTCAACGCTTCAAACAGACCACCAAGTCGACAGTTACCGAAGACTAGAAGCAACAAGAAAAAGAGAAGGAGAATGAGAAGAGAACAAGAAACACAATGTTTGAAGACAAAAGAAGAAAATAGCAATATGTAACAACCACTTATTTAGTCTCACACACAACTTTTAGTTTAGTATAGAAAGCAACTCTATACAGATATATTTTTCTAAATAAAGGCCCGCTGACCGGGTCGGTTCCCTTGGCGGTGGTTCGCTAGCTAGCTTCCTTTTTTTTACATTATTTTAATTTTTCTCCAAAGTTCTATTGTGGTCCCTTCCACCTATTTTTATTTAGTTTTGATTGGCGTTAAATCGGTTGTGCCTCTGGCGGTACCGATTGAGGAACTTTATTTTTCAATCCTTCTCAATCCTCACATTAGATTATGTCTAAATAAAACAAAGCATTGCGATGGCAGCTGGTCGGTGTTGACGCAATGTGATTTCTGCCCAGTGCTCTGAATGTCAACTTGAAGAGATTCATCAGAGCGCGTGTAAACGGCGGGAGTAACCGTGACTCTCTTGTCAAATGCCTATGACTATGACTCTCTTGCCAAATGCCTCGTCATCTGATTAGAAAAAAAAACGAGATTCCCACTGTCCCTATCTACTGGACTTCTTCCCTAGGGGCCGAGGGGAGAGGACCAGCATCGGATGAGCTCCTCAATCTAAGTATCAATTTTATATTTTCAGCCTAGCTGGAAGTATATTCTTTTAGGCATTAGTGTATAAAGGTGTAGCGATTATTTTCGAGCCGTTTTTGTTTTTCTAAAGTCATTTTTCTTTGATTTCTGAGTAATTTTGTGCGAGCGAGGCCTAGCCGGGAAAAATCAATATGGTTGCCGCTTGAAATTTCGCCCAAACTCTAAGTTTGAGCGTTCCCTCGTAAATATAAAGTAAACACTCGTGTTCCTCGCGTTTGCGCAAATACGAGCGTGTGTTTGCTTTTTTTGTACAGGCAAAACTTTTACTTTTACAGACATTTCAAACTTCGAAGTGGCGGGGAGCTCAATCGGGGGCGAAAAAAGGAAGTCTGAACTACGCAGGCTAAATTCATTTTTTACATTTCTAGGCTAGCTGGGAGTGTGTTCTTTTAGGTATTAGTGCCTAAAGGTACAGCGTTTATTTTTGAGGTATTTTTGTTTTTCTAAAGTCTTTTTTCTTTGATTTCTGAATAATTTTGTGTGAGCGAGGCCTAGCCGGCATAGGTCAAGATGGTTGCCACTTAATTTGCGTTCAAACTTTTAGTTTGATCGTTCGCCCGTAAATAAAAAGCTAACGCTCGTGTTCTTCGCGTTTGCGCAAACACGGGCGTGTGTTTGTTTTTTCTGTAGGGGCAAAACTTTTATTTTTACAGCCATTTCAAGCTTTGAAGTGACGGGGTGTTAGATCGGGGGGCCAACAAAGAAAGCCTGGATTGCACAGGCTAAGTTCATTTTTCGGGGGTTTTCCGATTAGCTGGACGCTTAAGCTAGGTCCCCTGTTTAGTTTAAAGCCTAGCACCACCTTTTTCAAGTGGTGCAATATCTGTATGTCAGTTTTTCGCAGATTTAATGGCTTTTTTCTCGGGTGCAGTTTTCCCGCCTTTATTCTTGGTCATTTTTCATTATTTTTAGGGGTGTGCCTTTGTGAGATTGTCCGCACCATTTTTCGCGCAAGAGACGCGCGTCTCGTTCGTCGTGTGTCTGCTAAACGTTTATTTTTTGTAGTCCCGCTGCCATTTGAGTCGCTCAAATGGCAGGCAGCGGTAGAGGCGAGGCCTCCCTCCCGGGGGAGGGACTAACTGAGAAGGGCGACTTGGAATCGACACAGAGCCTTGAAGGAATGCGATAGAGGCCACTCCAATGGCATTTAAGATGAACCCCAACACCGCAACCCTTGTAAGCATAAACCGTGAAGTAACTGAGGTCATCACTGCCGTAAACTCTAAGATCTCTAAGACACAGGTGGCCAGCCTGAAAAGTGCGTACGGCCGTCTGTTGGGGTTCGCCCTAGATTACAGCGGGCGATCCAGACACGTGTGCTTCTGCCCAAGTCTTCCTTCTACCTTCTGTGCTTCCAGAATCTGGACCTTGCAACGGCGATCGGTGAAATTTATCGGCTGTGCCGTAACGCTTCCTTCAAGCTGCAAGTCATCACGGCGCCTTTTTTCAAGCAATCACCGTGGTCCTATCTGCCCGTGTTACATCTGTGGCTTCTGCACTCTTGAGTGCGAGTCTGCGCCGCATTTCCGGTGACGTCGGTCTTTCCGGGACTTGAGCCTATATAAGAAAGTGCTCGGCGTGGTCTACTCCATTACAGCGGGCGATCCAGACACCTGTGTTTCTGCCCAAGTCTCACCTTCTACCTTCTGTACTTCCAGAATCTGGACCTTGCAACGGCGATCGGTGAAAGTTATCGGCTGTGCGCAACGCTTCCTTCAAGCTGCAAGTCATCACGGCGCCTTTTTTCAAGCAATCACCGTGGTCCTATCTGCCCGTGTTACATCTGTGGCTTCTGCACTCTTGAGTGCGAGTCTGCGCCGCATTTCCGGTGACGTCGGTCTTTCCGGGACTTGAGCCTATATAAGAAAGTGCTCGGCGTGGTCTACTCCATTACAGCGGGCGATCCAGACACGTGTGCTTCTGCCCAAGTCTTTCTTCTACCTTCTGTACTTCCAGAATCTGGACCTTGGAACGGCGATCGGTGAAAGTTATCGGCTGTGCCGCAACGCTTCCTTCAAGCTGCAAGTCATCACGGCGCCTTTTTTCAAACAATCACCGTGGTCCTATCTGCCCGTGTTACATCTGTGGCTTCTGCACTCTTGAGTGCGAGTCTGCGCCGCATTTCCGGTGACGTCGGTCTTTCCGGGACTTGAGCCTATATAAGAAAGTGCTCGGCGTGGTCTACTCCATTACAGCGGGCGATCCAGACACCTGTGTTTCTGCCCAAGTCTCACCTTCTACCTTCTGTACTTCCAGAATCTGGACCTTGCAACGGCGATCGGTGAAAGTTATCGGCTAGTGCGCAACGCTTCCTTCAAGCTGCAAGTCATCACGGCGCCTTTTTTCAAGCAATCACCGTGGTCCTATCTGCCCGTGTTACATCTGTGGCTTCTGCACTCTTGAGTGCGAGTCTGCGCCGCATTTCCGGTGACGTCGGTCTTTCCGGGACTTGAGCCTATATAAGAAAGTGCTCGGCGTGGTCTACTCCATTACAGCGGGCGATCCAGACACGTGTGCTTCTGCCCAAGTCTCACCTTCTACCTTCTGTACTTCCAGGTGGGTACAGTGATTGGTTTTTGAATTTATTATTTTGTGGTTGTCTGGATCGCCCAGCTGTTGTTTGTTTGTGCTGCTTGTAGTTAGCATGGCAGAAAAGCAACCTTCAACCGTAAAGGAAGTGGTGAAGATCCTAACCGAGGTTTCTACTAAACTGGATGATATGAACACTAAACTAAGCCATGAAATTAATACCATGAACACAAAATTAAGGACAGAATTGGAGGGCGTAAATCGGTCTATGGACTTTATGAATAAAAATTTTGAGGACTTCAAAAAAGACCTTGCTACCGCCGTCAAAGAAATCAAAGAACTGAGAGCTGAACAGGATGCTCTAAAAGTTGAAAACAAGCGGCTTGCTGACGAGCTTTGTACGGTAAAAAAGGAGCTTCTTGACCTCAAACAATACAGTCGAACAAATAATCTGGAAATCAAGGGGCTCCCACAGAACCCAAACGAAGACCTTGAGACTCTAGTCGCTAAGCTCGCTGGTTGCGCAGGGGTTCAGGTGTGCCCCGCTGACATTGATGTTGTGCATCGTGTACAGTGCTCAACGAAACGAAATGGGCCAGCGGAACGCGTGGCCTCCAGAACTTGCTGCGCCATCTACCGATAAAAGACGGGCTGCCCGGTGACGCGAGTCGCACATGCGCAAAACTGATACGAGCGCTCAGCGGCTGTTCGCACACAGGCGCGCAACCCCCGATAATCTGCGCAGGCCATGATTTTTCGGAGTGACCACGTTTATTTTTCCTCAGAGACACTGTCGTGATGATGTGCATGAGTTTATCTTGCTTCAAATATATAAAAAAGAAAAGATAAAGCTTCATTTTTTATTCCATAAAAGATTGATGAGCCAGCGCGTCCGGCCTTTTGCAGCTATAATATATTAATGCAGATAGTTTTATTTTTTTGTGGTTTTATTCAATTTTAGCGAGCGTCTGACAGTCATTAAAAAGCGTGTGCTGTGTCAACATAGTTTATTTGAAATGTTACACAATGCTGCGCCTACCAGAAAAAAATAATATAAGTAACGTGCTTGTTTTATTATCAGCACCTTACTCTAATATTTGCAGAACTCTCCATTGGCTTCACAAATAGCATTCATGCGACGCGGAAGGGATTCATAAAGATTCACCACCAACTCTGGACATTGCCGCAGCCTGTCCCATTCTTCCTTCACAGCATCCCATAGCTGGTCAGTCGTGACGGAGTGAAGTCCTCGCCGCGATAGCTGGATCTTCATGTTTCCCCAGATGTTCTCGATGGGGTTCATGTCAGCCCCTTTTGGGGGCCATGGCATAACCGCCACTCCGCGTTCCTCTAGAAGGTCACGCACACGATTTGACTGATGAACAGGACAAAGGTCATGTTGAAAAAAAAAGCATCCGTCAGGGAAAGGTCCCTCAAGAACGTAAGGAATGAGCTCGTGCTCAATGACGTCGCAATACGTTTCGGAGTTAAGCCTCTGGATTCTTAGAAGTGGACCAAGTCCTTCCGCTGACAATGCCCCCCAGACGTTAACGGTTTGTCGCCCACTCCTACCCACACGCTGCAAGTAAGGGGCATCATACCTGAAACATCAAAATCACAAATTATAAGATCCGGCTTGTTAAAAATTGTCTTGTTGCTCAAAAGTAACATACCGTGCACCTCGCGGTCTCCAAACTTGTTTTCCTTGGTGCCAGTGAGTTGAGAAAGAGGACTCGTCGCTGAAAACAACGGTTTTCCAGTCTTGAATCGTCCATGATGTCTTTTCCATGGCAAACCGCAGGCGGATATCTTTTTGTCGAGGAGTTAAAATTGGCTTCTTGCACGCAGCATAGCTCCTAATACCCGCTTCTGCAAGACGGCGTCGCACAAGTTGGTCACTGACATTCAGACCAAGTTCGCCTCAAATGTCACGGGCCGTAATAAAAGGCTGGTCGACTGCAGCCGCGACGATCCATCGATCTTCCTCATCGGTAGTGGACCTTGGGCGGACGTCGTGAGGAGCGTCATGGATACGGCCGTTGTCGTCTCGAAACGCCGTGAAAATTCGGGCCACTGCGGTTCGGGTCCTTCCTGTCATCCGGGCGACTTCTCGTTGGGGCATTCCCGCGCGGCATAGGGCCACAATTCGCCAGCGTTCGTGAATTGGCACTCGCGACGGCATCTTCACGAATGCATACTGATGGCAGTGAACCGAAAATTTATAGAAAAATAAATGTGAAGTGAAATGGCACTGTGCTTTTTTATTAAAAGAAAAAAATTTTGCCCTTTAACAGATCGCGATAAAACCACGCGGCGATTAAATAATAAAAAAAGGCTATCACTCCGCAGAGATTACCCATCGGGGGTTGTGCACAGCGTGGGAACAGCCGATGAGCGCTCGTATCAGCTTTGCACACCTACGACTCGCGTCACCAGGCAGCCCGTCTTTTATCGGTAGATGGCGCAGCAAGTTCTGGAGGCCACGCGTTCCGCTGGCCCATTTCGTTTCGTTGAGCACTGTACCTTCGAAAACCCAAGGGGTGCAAAATGTGATTGTAAAGTTTGTGCGACGTAGTGTCAGAGATGAAGTCTTGACAAAGACGAAAAAACGAAGGCTTACGAGCGCTGACCTTGGTTTTGAGACTTCTGTGCCAATTTATATAAACGAACATTTATGTCTCGAAAACAAAATCTTGCTGAGCAAAGCGATCCGCTGCAAGAAGGAAAAGAGATGGAAATTTGCCTGGGTGTCCCAGAGCAGAATTTTCATGGGAAAAAATGAGACTAGCGACGTCATTTTGATAACCAGTGAAGACGACATTTCCAAGATTGCGTAGACAGAAATTAGTTTTTGTTTTTTGTTTTTCATTTTTCTTTTTTTATGTCTGAGAACTTTTTTACGCCCCTTGACTTGTATGCTTTTCTGGAAGAAAAGCATTCTTTATCAGATACGTTTGTTCATATGAATACTAAATCAATAAAAAACAAGCATGATGAGTTGCATAATCTGTTTCATCAATTTGGACCACACTTAAGTGTTATTATGTTTTCCGAGACGTGGTATACAAGCAGTGCAGATTATTTCATTTTGCCCGATTACAATCATATCAGCGTTGATAGAGCTGGAAAAAGAGGCGGCGGTGTCGCTATGTTACTGAAGAAGTATATGAGGTACGAAATACTAAAGCAGTTTTCAAGAATCACCGAATGGTATGAAATTTTGACTGTTCTTGTTAATGATACTATATTTTCCGTAGTTTATCGTCCCCCAAGTGCTAGCTTTGCGCCTTTTATTCAATGTTTTGAAGAGCTCTGTGGATTTGTAAATTATCATAATTATAGATCTTATATCGCTGGTGACTTTAATACTGATTTAAAATTGATAAACTTGATTAATTGATAAAATTAACATCCTAAAAAACAAAGAAATTCTAAAACTAATCGCAGAGATGATAGATCCCATTAGGGAAAAATTAGGCACATTAGAAAGTAGAGGGCTAACCTAAAACAAAAGTGACTGCCTGTCGGAAAAAGGGGGCACAGCGCAATAATCGGTGAGCGTCCCCGCCCGCACCACAGGTGCAAAGTGCCCTGCGCCTTCCGACACGCATCACGTGCCCAGGCGCTTCCTGGTGCACGGGGAAGAGGGAAGGGATGGGAGGAATGGGGGAAGGGAACCCACAAACACACAGACACACTCACTAACGCAACAACAGGAAGGTGAAACCCGGGAATACTCCCCCACGCAGCGGTGCCCCCGCCCACGCTACCCTCCAAAACCCCGTACCGATGGGTAAGGTACGGGGAACGGGTGAAGCAACGGTGACTAGCCCCTCACCATGGAGTAGAGGTACTCGAGCTCCAGCACATTGGCAACCCAATGCCAAGAGCAGGGCCGTCTGGGGAGGTTTGCGGCCACCTTCACAGATTAACTGCTACAGATCAGGGAGTGTTGGGCACTCTGGGGGTTCCCGCACCCGGGGTGCGGGCTGGGTCTGCGTGTTGCTGCCGTCTCCTGCGGCCGTAAGTAGGTGCCACTAAGACATGCGGTGCCCACCGCGGCTCTTTTGCCACGAAGGGCAAGCAGCAGGCACTTCGGGGCCCGGGGGTGGCGGTGGCGCGTGGGACGGGTGCGTGCCTCGGGCGCGGGAACTTCAGCGGCCCCCTTGCACCCCCACATCCCATAAAATACAAGTTAACCTACAATACAACAGGAATGGCGACGTGGCGCGAGCACAAGCGTAGGCGGCGCCCCCGCAGATGGGCGTTAAGGTGGGCCCGCCCCTTCAGCAGATGAGTGGAAAGGAAGGGCCCACTGGACGCGGCTCAAAGCTCGGGAAGAGCAGGGCCGCTTGTCTCGGCACGGGAACCATTTACATCAAACTAGTATAATGGGGACACCTACAAATGACACGAATGTATACACACAACCAAACATAAGACAGCCGCATTCACTGCCCCCAAGGTCTCGGTCGATGATAGCGTTGCCCACGCCGGACCCGCTCCACAGCCACAGCCCAGGCAGCCTGCTGGCACAGAGAGGCCGGGAAACCGGCCTCTCTTATTCAGCGGGTGTGGGGGCCAGGGGGACAAAGCCCCGACCCTGTGCTCTGGAAGTACCCTCCCCTTGTTGAAAGTGAGGGACGAGGGGGGACAACCAGAGTTACGGCCGAGGGACAGGGCCATATGCCGGGATCATGGGGGCCTGCAGTCAGAAGACAAAGGGAGGACAGGGAAAGAGGGAGTAGGAACACAAAAAGGGGAGGGGAGGGGGGAGACTAATGGAAGCCTTTCTCTTCAGAACCTTGCCAACGCCACCCGAAGAAGTCAGCTACCCGGAATTCGACCGTAAAATTGTTTATCCCTTCAAGAAGCCTGTAATCAAGAACCCAATACCGCCGATCATCATCAAGCAAGCCGTCCAGATCCAGATCCAGAATTCGACCATAGAACTGTTTACTCATCAAGCCATCATGTAAAACAACTTTCAACAACCATCAACAAGCCCAAAGCCCGAAATACCACTCAAGAAAGAAGACATCAGAGAAGACCTGGGGGGAGGGAGATAAATTTTAGTAATTGTTTAATCCAGATAGCAGCATGTAAATGGGGAAGGGATTTTAGAGTAGGCTTTCATTAGTGTGTACATTTTTTTTTCTCATATATTTTTTTATATATTATTCGCGTATTTTATCTATATTTCTCACGTATTTTAGTTTTTTTTTTAATTCATTTTTCTAGTATTTTATTGGTGTATTTAGTGTAAGTTTACTCATATTGTTTTGTAAAGTGGTAGCATGTGCACTATTATACTTATCATCATATTTATTCAATCACTATATAGGCTTTTTCATTTTTGTACAGCGGTTGCATGCGCGCTTCTCTTCTGGAGACATTAAAAGAGAACAAAGTTTTTTTGTTTTTTTTAGTATTCAATAAACGTCGCTGATAGACTGGACCGGAGCCCTTGGCTGTGGTCGCGCTAAAACAGTAGATCCCGGGGGTGGGGTTTTTTAAGTTTTTTTTTTTAATATTAGGATGCCTGCTATACCTTTGTGGTTCGGGCAGAGGGGCAATCTTATTTTCCATTTTTCTTGATATAATTTTCTTTTCTTTTAAGTCTCCTCTATATATTCTGTCCCTATCCGCTGGACTCCACCACCAGGGGGCCACCGGACCGGACCAGCCACCAAGTGAGCAGCCGACTTCTTTCTAACTTTGATAGGATTTAGACCAGCTAGAGGTGCCAAATTTAACATAGCTAACCATAAACTATTCCGCTAGAGCATATTAAAATTTCCAAGAAAATTCGGAGTAGAAGGTAATTTTTCAAGTGTTTTTCACCTGACTGCTTCCCCGGGACATTTCCCATAGCAATACATAGGGAAATTAAAAATCGAAAAGAAAAAAACTATTCGACCCTCGACCACCAAAACCTAATAGACTCTAGATTACATTAGTTTCTACCTCCCATATAGATTTCACGTAATTATCTCCATTAGTTTCTCTAAAACAACCCAAAAAATATTGGCGGAAAAATTCCCGCCAAAAAGTTCAACCCAGAATAACTTAAGAAATACCCGCGCAAACTGAAAAAATAACCCAAATCGGAACCTAACACCCCAAATAATACCCACAAGAAAAATCAGCATCATAGCTCTATTAGTTCGTGACTTATAAGCCCGCGAATTCTCGAAGTGGAGACTTACGGGGGCTGCCATCTTTGTTTTTAGAAAACTACGCGTAGACAAGACCGGCAATAGGCACATACCTGGACAAGGTGACCCTCTAGGAGGGCGCCATCTTGCTGCTTCGGCCGCCATAATGCGACACCCACCTGCCTCGATCTAGATAGACTTAGCCTCGGGGAATCGAAACAAAAACCAGTCAGTCTACTCTTCACAAAAATCAAATTCCAAAATTCGGAAAACTTCAAAAATGCATAATAAATAAAGCGTTGACAATACAAGAAAACCATTTTCGTCAGGAGACTCTAAATTCAATCAGCTATCCAGAAAAAATATTATTAACTAAAAAAAATTTATTTTTTTAGGGGTTCATTTTAAGAACTTTGAAAAATCATAGAAAATCAAGAAGTAGAGATTGTGCGAAACAAAAACTAGCTTTCCGAAGTGGAATTTCCCCCTCTACTTAACTGGATAATCAGGGACACGACTAGAGGAAAGGGAAAAAAAAAGAAGTTTAAGGGAAACGCAAGTCCACGGCACTTAAGACCTTGGTCGCGGAAAATCACATTATGTAGAGGAGGGGGAGACAACTAGGCCAGAGGCCTATGAGGGGTAAACGAGAAGGAAGGATCATGGTAAGGAAGGACGGAAATGCCCCGTCGTTGTTCAGTGCTCCTTTCCGAAGGCACGATGGCACAAATAGTGAGACCGAAAGTGATGACATGCCAAAAAAGGGACGATCAGAGGATGACCCCACAAGAAGGACAAAAAAGAAAACAAAACCCAAGAAAAAATCCGGAAGCAAGACGCAGGAGGCAAGCTTAAAAGATCAAACAAAGTCAAAGACAGACCACGAACATAGTGACGAGGTGGAGTAGAGCCAGGGGGAGGGTAAACAACACCATGGCAAGATTAACAATCGTGAGACTGAGGAGAGCCAGGGGAAGGGCAAACCACACCTCGGCGCGACTAACAATCGCGCACCTCTCAGCGAGACCCCGGTAGAAGCCTAAAAAGACCCCACTAAAAGAATGACAGAGCACAAACACCTTGAGAACAACAAGGAAAAGCTCACAATGGAACAACCACACAATAGAGAGACAAACCACCGCGCAACCCTCGATGAACTCCAAAGGGGGTTTCCGGAAACAGTCGCAACGATAGCACACCAACTTGACCCAGCACAATTAAGTGGACTCATGGTTGACCAACAGAGAATGGCCAATCTTGTCGTCCAGCTCCTTGAGGAGACAGCCTACTTAAAATTATGTCTTAGCACAAACCAAGCACAGCCACAGGCAGACAGAGCGCCAAAGGCACACTCCGCGACCTACTCTGAGGTACTACGTAAAAACCAGAATGAATCTCGGCCCAACCCAATTAGGACTCCAGCACAGGAGGCAGAGGAAGACAAAGGGGAAATAGGAGAAACACAAGAACAGGCACTCCTAATCACAGCCAAGCCCCCCCCACCCCCCCCCCCCCCACCCCCCCCCCCCCCCGGGGGACGAACACACGAAGATCTCAGCAATGGGAAGTACAATCCAGCGGAACATAATCTGAAAGATGTGAAACTAAAACCAATACGAGGTGGCACAATCATTCTCAGCACAAGCGAAAAGGGGATGAGCAAATTGGAACAAGAACTAAACAAAACAAAAGACTTCACAGAGACCTACGAGGTCAAAAGACCATTCAGGAGATACCCACAATTCTCAGTCGGCCAGGTCGAGCCAGACCTGACAACATAGGTGATTTGCAGATCAATTCTCGAACAGAACAAAATTGAAGGAGAATGTGAGGATATATCTATCATCCGGACCCACAGCCAGAGAAACGGAAACAACGCGGTAATAGTCGAGGTCACCCCCCCCCCCCCTATCTACCAACAACTAAAGAACGTGGAAAAGATCACCATCGGATGGACAGTGTGTCCCATCCGAGAAAACTTGCACATAAAAAAATGCAATAAATGTGCCAGCTATGGACACCCCACAAGGACATGTGAAAACAAAAAGCGCTGCACAGAGTGTGCAGGGGATCACTTGGCAGCTCAATGTGGAGATCCCATCAGGCGTTGTGGAAGAAGAACAAAATTAGGTGTTTAATGGCACAGTGGCAACTAAGGCCATAGTGTGCCAAACACAGGGTAAGTTAAAGGCAATACTGAAAAGACCTATAGTAGGTAGTTCTATTAAAACTATGGGAAATGAATGTTTGACTCTACAAGATACAGGTCTATTAAGGCCTCCAGAAATTTTTAACCGATGCTCCGCTAATCTTCAGGCAAACGTAATAGAAACGAAAACAAACTGAAATTCATAGCCGGTGTAGGATGCCAATGCTATCTGAAAACTTAAAAACTTGATGGTGCGGCACAAGAGGTTCGTCACCCAATAATAATGCCGGGTGAAACGGGACGTGATTGCAGAAAAAGGTAGAGAAAAAAATGGTGCGTTCGTGATGGTACTTAGGACATGCGATAAGAATATGCATGACACTCAATGACTCGTTACAGTGTTCACATTTCGGAGCAGCCTCTGCCCGTAGGAGGTTCCCATGTGTGAGATGGGAGTGTCCCAATCTCAGACGACAGAGCACAACCTCAAAGAAGCGCTCCCTGTGTCGGCAACTTGCCCATTCCCGTAGGGTAGGTTTCACGCAATGAAGTTTCTTGTGTATTTCCGTGTCCCATTCTAACTGCCAATTTTTCTGGATTGCTCTTTTAAGACTTTGTTTGTAGTCAGTGTATGGAATGCACTTGATATCCACTTGCCTCTCAATGCACGTACTGGCAGCTCTATCAGCATCCTCATTTCCCTGAATACCGACGTGACTAGGCACCCAACAGAAATTGATGTGTAGGTGTGATTTTACTGCAGTGTGCACAATGCTTCGGAGCCTAGTAACGAAGGCATTTTTCGGTACTTTCAAAGAAGCAAGCCCCTTTAATGCACTTAGAGAGTCAGAGTAGATAACAGAATACTGGAGAGACTTTTCTAAAATGAATTCAACAGCTAAAATTAACACATATAATTCTGCAGTAAAGATTGAGTCTCTGGCATCAAGACGCCTAACAACCTTCCATGTCTCGCTTATAACAGCACAACCAACAACAGAATCACTCTTAGTACCATCCGTGAAGAAGCTCCTACAGTCGCTGTACGTATAAGCAACCTGGGAAAACGCCTGCTGCAGGGCAGCAACAGGAGTTTGCCGCTTATTATATTTGATCAGAGTAAAATTGATTATGGGTGCTACGCACTCCCAAGGTGCTACTGCCAGTGGAAGTTGGGCAACTAGGCTGAAACTGTCAAGGTTGTGCGCCTGCGAATATGATTTAATTCTCTGCGTAAAAGGGAGTACGACAGATGGCTTCTTCTGGAATGTAGTTTCATAGCGAGAATCCTGAATTGCTTCCTGGATCGGATGAGAAGGGACAGTGCGAATTCTTAATACACATTGGAAGCCTAAATAAAACCGTCTTTTTTCAAGTGAATATTCATTACTCTCAGCATATAGGCTAGGAATAGGGGACGTCCGAAAAGCACCAGTGGAAAGCCTCAGACCTTGATGGTGGATCGGGTCCAACACCTGAAGGGTAGATGGACGTGCGTATCCATACACTACGCATCCATAATGTTCATAGACTTTGAGCATTTCTGTTTCAGGTAAAGTACATGACTACGGAAATTCAACTTTTTATCAAATATCACTCCTAGAAACTTGTGTTCATTACGAACAGGAATTGCCTGCCCCCTTAAGGTCAGACTAGGCTCTAGGATCATGCCCCTACGTAATGAAAAGCTTACACATACTGACTTCTCTGGTGAAAAACTAAACCCATTGGCATCAGCCCACCTCATCAGACTATTAATTCCCAGCTGTAGTTGTCTCTCGCAGACTGAAATGTTACACGAGCAGCAAGAGATCTGCAAGTCATCCACGTAAAGAGAATAGGAAAGTGATTGTGGGATAGACTTTGCAATACAGTTCATTTTTATTAAAAATAGTGTTACGCTAAGGACACCACCTTGTGGAACTCCATTCTCTTGGACAAAACTTCGAGAGAAGGTTGTACCAAGCTTGACATGAAAATATCTGTTTTCCAAGGAGCTTTTGATGAGCGAGAGCATTCGGCCACGAATCCCATACGAGACAAGATCGTTCAAGATTCCATACCAGCATGTTGCGTCGTGAGCCTTCTATATATCGAAAAAGACAGAAACACAATGCTGTCTAATAAGACAAGCCTCACGAATAGTTTTCTCAAGTCGGACTAGGTGGTCCACCGTTAATCTGTGGGCACGGAAACCGCACTGGAACTTGTCGATGAGGTTATTTTCCTCTAGAAAATGGACCAATCTTGAGTTTACCATCCGTTCAAAGGTTTTCCCCAAGGAACTGGTGAGGGCTATGGGACGGTAACTTGAGGGTAATGATGGATCTTTTCCTTGCTTGAGGAGCGGGATAACCTCAGCTCTTTTCCAAGAATCTGGGAAGACACCTTCTCTCCAGATCTGGTTAAAAAAGTTTAAAAGCGCCTGCAGGGTATTGGAATGCAAATGCTTGAGCATAGAGTAGTGAATTCGATCTGGTCCCGGGGACGTATTTTTACTTTTATTTAACGCTGCCTGTAACTCTCGAAAAGTAAATGGTCTATTATAGGGTTCTCGTGGTCCTCCAGAGCAATTTATTCTCTTCTTCTCTATAACGCTCATATGATTTAACAATGCAGCTGAGTAATTTGATGATCCTGATACAGATGCAAAGTGCTCCCTTAGAATATTGGCCTGCTGCTCAAGACTAGGCAGTACACCACCTGGCAGAAAAAAAGCGGTACGGAGAAGGCTCGATAATTCCCATTAATCTTATGCACGTTTTCCCAGACAACTTTTACACTGGTGCGACTATTAACGTAGGAGGTGTATTTCTTCCATGTCGTATTTTTTGATTGACGACGAACATATCGAGCCTTCGCCCGAGCCTGTTTGAAGGCGAAAACATTTGGAGGGGTCAGGTACCGGCGTAGCACATCCCATAAACAATTTTGTTTTTTTCGAGTCTCACTGCACTCCTTAGTCCTCCAAGGTTTTGGCTTAACAGGAAGGCGTGTAGAAGACTGCGGAATAGCCTTATGAGCTGCCTCAACTATAGAGGCAGTAAGGCATTTGCAGGCATCATTCACATCCAAGCCAACTAAAGTTTCAGGGTTAATCTCAGATGAACTTTCCAACATAACCCAGTTTGCCTGGTCTACTTTCCAGCGTGGAGAACGTGTCATGAGAGAGGATAAAGGAGCAGTGCACTTTAAAATAATGGGGAAATGGTCGCTACCATATGGGTTAGGATGCACATGCCATGGAAAGTTAGGAAAAAGTGTGGAAAAAGTGTAATACAGACTCAATAATTTTCCCTCGGATGTCACGACGTGAGCTCCCCCATAGAGGGTTGTGACAATTAAAATCACCCATCAAAAGAAATGGCTCAGGAAGCTGGTCTAAAAACGAATTAAAATCTAAGGACTTCAAAGTGAAGGATGGTGGTAAGTACAAAGAGCACACTGTCAGAGCTTTGTGAAGCATGAACCGTACAGCCACTGCTTCCAGTGAGGTAGACAGTGGGACCTGTACGCAGGGCACTTCTCTCGGGAGAACCACCGCAACTGCTCCAGAAGAACTGACAGAGCACAGACGATCCTTCCGGAAAACCTGGTACCGTCTGAGGAAGTTGGTATGGCTCGGGTTAAAATGAGTCTCCAGCAAGCAAAGCACGCGTGGCTTGTGTTCCTAGAGCAAAAACACCACATCATCTAGGTTACTTAGGAGCCCTCGACAGTTCCACTGCATTAGCACTGAAACCATTATAAGATTATGACATTATGAGCACACAGGTGAAGAGTGAAAGAAATGTCATCACTTCGGAGGGATCACAGGTTTTTTAGTTTTTTGTTTGGTCTTGGGATTCTCCCACTCCATCTCCTCCTGGTCAAACCCAGGGGTTGATGGGGAGGCGGACACGGCAGGAGCACCGCTCTCCTGAGCTCTGCAAGCAGGCTTGCCTGCTGGCTTGGGAGGGTCGGAGCTGCGCGATCCTAACCCTCGACCACGACCAGAACCTGACAGGAGGGTGGCAGATGTACTTGGGAGGGATTCAACCACCTCCATCTGATCCACCTCCTTCTGTGTTACAGAAGCTGCATGAGGCCCATGCAGCTCCTTAGTTGCAGGCGGTCTCTCCAGGGAGTGAGGCCGAGAGTCTCGCTTTTTCTCCCTGGTAGGAGACCGCGCAGACTGTACAGGCGCAGCAGGCGCTGGCCTGTCTTGGGACGGGGGAGCAGCCCGCGAGCCCTCTCCGCGAAGAGAGGGGGCCCGCTGCCCCTGGGTAGGCTTTGGGGTCCTGAGGGCGGTAGCCAGGTCTTCGAGCAATACCTGGGTTGCCCTCGACTCCATTCGTGGTGCAGGACCACGGCGCACCACGTCGGCATACGAACCTTGTGCAAGGAATGACCAGCGTTTCTTAGCCTCAAGGTATGTAATGTTCTCTTTAGCCTTTAAACTCAGGATCTCCTTCTCCTGCTTCCATAAAGGACAAACACGAGAGTATGCTGCATGGGTGCCCTTGCAGTTGGAGCAACACACAGTGTTTTCACAGATGTCTGCGACATGTTCGTTGCTGTCACACTTGGCGCAGATCTCTCTTCCACGGCAGCTCCTGGACCAATGCCCGAACCGTTGACACCTGAAACACCTTTTGGGGGTTTGGCACATAAGGACGGACACGGCAGTTCAGATAGCCTGCCTTTACTGTCGCTGGGAGACTATGCCGTTCGAAAGAAAGGATAAGATGTTTTGAGGGGATCTCTTGACCCTCGCGGCGAAGTATAATCCGCTTTACTGCAGTGACACCCGAGTTTTGTAGGCCTTCAAGGATCTCAACCTCGCTTACATCTAGGAGATCTTCTTCAGAGATGACACCACGTACAGTGTTCAACGTCCTGTGCGGCGTTACCGTGACTGAGGTCTCGAAGATGCTTTTCATTTTCTGAATGGCCACACTTTGCACTTGCGTGGTGACCTCAACAAGAAGGTCCCCAGAATGCAGCTTTTTTGCTTGGTAGGAGTGTCCGATTAACTGCTCAAAAACTTTAGCAACAATGAACGGAGACAAATAGGCAGCAGGGTGTTGATCGTCTTCATAGTGAACTACAAAAAATCTTTACAAAGTGTTCTGTTTCTTGTGCTCTGGCGATGACTTGTTCCGGACAGGGCCGTTTGGATGCCTGCCTGGAACCGGGTTTAGAGAGTGAGGGAGCCATAAGAGGCGGAGGGTGTTCAGAACCTGTGGTGTGCCGCCCACCACGGAGCCCAACAAGGGAATAGTTAACGGACCATAACAAAAAAGGCTTTGCTGGAACCGTTACACTATTAGCACTGCCCAGGTACTACAATCAAGTGTGGTTTTGGACAAGGGGTCTGTCGCCACCCAAGGTTAGCCCTTGCCGCCAAAGGAGTTGAAAAAGGAAAGAAGTGAAATGAGAAGAGTGAAAAGGAGGACAAGATAAGCGTGAAAGAAGGGAGGGGATAGTAGAAGTGGCGACTGACTGAATCATCCTGGTCGGGCCAAGCCAGGACACCCGTCTATGGGAAGCGGGGGCCGAAGTGGTGTATTGCCTCACCCAGGGGGCCCCGAAGGGTCCAAACCTACCCCGGGTTCGACTCAACCACCAGGATGCCCTTTTCCCCGGACACGGGAAAGCCACGCACAGCCAGACGTGGGCAGGCGAACCCGCATGGCTCGGGGTCCGTGGAGACGCCACTCTCCAAACTCCTGCTTTCACAGGTGCCCCCTGCGGGGTCAGGCGTTGTGCAACACGCATGGACAGCAACAGCAAGTGGGGAGCCACGTACAACGTCGACCACAGTTTCGACAGCCAGTGCTGCAAACACCATAAGACCCAGATGAAGAGGCTGAAAGAGAGAATACAATACACATGATTCCGAACAGAGCTACGGGCAAGGGAAACGAGAGGGGAAAAGATTAGCCAATTAGAACCTACCAAATCTTTAAATCTAATAAACAAGACGCTCAAGAGCACCAAATCAGACTCGGCACATCTCCTATAATGGCAAATTCTATCAACATCATTCAAATCAATGCCAACCACTCATTTACACCAGGGCGTTTTCAGAAAAGATCGAACAACCATGTCCGGTAACCATTTTTAATTTTGATGAAAAAAATATATTTTGCTGGCTTTATTCCGAAAAGTATAAAACCAATCCTTGTTTACGAAAAAAAATTTTGTCTTTGCGAAAACAATATGTAAGACCCTCTCAGTCTTGTGCGCGTTTTGCGTATCGAGCGATGTTGACATTTCGGGTGGCTTCTCCCAAAAAACTGTTCTGGCTACAGGTCTTGAAATATTCAATGACAAATTAGGCATAGAAAGGATTGACAAAAAGTATTAATCACCGAGTATTAGGGTAGTTATTTTGAGAAAACAAATCGCAAACACGGCACATTGCGCAATAACGCTTTGGATTAAAGAATATTTTTCTCCGTATCTGTAAAAGCTAAGGTCTTCAAAATTTGCCAGTGTGTTGCCCTGTATATCGTTAATCTCTGCGTAAAATATTGTTGTCCTGGTTAGCGGTAGAAATTTACAAGAATTGCTCACACAGGGGCATTTAACTAAAAATTCATTATTTTGAAAATCATTTAAAAAAAAGGCCACCTTTAATGTTCTTTAAACTCTCTGAAATTAACGTTTATAATATGTACTAACAGAGTCTGCAAAAACATGATGCAATATTTGTGTGACGTTTAAGTTACAAAGCGAGAAACATGGCCAAATTGACGCTAACGCGGTTGCCATAAATGGGGCGTGCACATACCCGTTCTTCACAATTTCGTTGATATTCAAACGTGTGAAAATGCTACAGGGTTCAGGAAAAGACAAATTGACTGCACAGATGTGGACAGTAGTTTTGAAGAGAAAACTCCTAATACATTTCCGTACAACCGACCCAACAATGCCCATGGGCCGGAGCAATCGAGATGCGCCACCCTGTAACATGCTTCGCGGTGCCTGTTTCAAAAGCCGGCGTATAGCGTCTCCGTCTACGCGACATAAAGGAAGCAACCGAAACGAATTTGCAAACAGATCGAACTACAAACCTTAACGGTAACATGATATAGGAAGTAGGGCGCGGCAGAACCTTAACCTGCGCCGCCTTTGAGCGCCAATAGATCCGCCGCCGTGAAGGGCAGCACAACGGGTAGAAAAAGGCATAAAAAAAGAAAAATAATTGCGATTGAAGGATATTGTCTGTAACTTAATTTATAAGACAATGGTTTGGAAAATCGTGAAATACTATTTGGGTATGCCCATGTGACCTACGTAAGTGATGGTGCAACAAGCCAGTTTAAGAACGAGTACCAACTACACGAGCTGCAGAGCCACAAGTACACATCAGCAAGGTGTATTTCTTTTTCCGCAGCTTGACATGACAATAGTGCCAGTAATTAAATCGGGGGTCGTGCCAAGCACCAGACAACGTTGTACAGCCTCCTACGGCCCACCAAGTCGGTGATGAAGTCGGCGTTAGAGATGGTTGCCCCACTGAACACTAAACTGCCAAACGTGAAACTAATCCACCTCCCGAAAGCTGACGTCAAAGCGTTCAGGGACATGAAAGCAAAGGACTGGGACTCTGTTTCCGCTGTGCGTGGAATTAAGTCCTGTCACTTGTAGTAGTGTACGCAGTCCGACACTTCGCAACCACAGCTGTTTTAGCAAGAACAGTAGCCGTAGAAAAGATATATCTCTAAAAGTAAAGTCTCCAATTGGTGCAAAAAGCAGATCGAGGTCGCGAGCTTGCGAAGCCACTGAGAAGAAACGAACAGTGATCGCTACAGGCCAAACGAAAAAAAAAAAAATATCCTCCTCGGAGTACCAGGACAGCGCCGTGACCGACTCAGGTCAGCGTCCAGCAGAAAGAATGCACGCTACAAGCGCCAAATGTGCGTACAGGACCTTGATACATCAAACTAGTTTAAATTTTACCACTTTAAACGTGTGTTCTTTCTTATCACTATTTAAACATCAGCAGCCCAGCCTCCCCACGAAGGGTAGGCTCCGAAGTTCACTCACCCGAGAAATCTGTATTCAAATTGTTGACTTGTGCTTCAAACTCACCTGCAATCATTTGTATGAATTCTAATTTTTCACAAATTCCAGTCAGTGCTTTCTCTTCACAGACTTCCTACATTTTTTTACCCCTTGCTTGCACTTGTGTGAAATCGGCGACGTCCTATCTTTCTCCACTCCCGTTACGTAAATTCTGTATATTTAAAAACCTGTGAAATAATAATGAAAAAATAATATTGCAAAGCATTTTTGAAGGGCCTGATGGGACAGATTATGAGCCTTGATCTGTGAAAAGCAGAAGAAAATTGCGATGGCCTTCATTTTAAACTGATTTTCCAATTATTGCAAAATCGATAACCTGTCTAAATTTCAGTGTATTTACTTTCGAAAGGATATCGTTTTCAATTTCAATGACAATTTATGGAAATCGAGAACAGACGTGTTCAAATCATTTGAAAAATTTGAATTTCCACTCTTTTAAGATCTGGATCCATAAGGCTCTAAATTGCTTCGTAATCGATAATACATGTCTACCTCCTTTTATTTTATGTAGAGTCTCTGCACAAAAGATATCAAACCTAAGAAGACAACAGTTTTTCTTTAATGAATATCCAAAAGGACGGTTTCACGAAAGTCGAAAAAACAAGAGCGTATACAGACAGCGACTTTTTGATATTTTTTTCCTCAAGAGAAAGTTCTTTTTCCCCCAAAAAAGTTTGAATATGTTTTTGCGCTTGCACAACAAGTAAAACATCTATCCTTTGCTGAAAATAAAAAAAAAGTCGGCCGGACATGGTCGTTCGACCCTATCTGAAAACGCCCAAGACAAACAATCTCAGGCAATCAGAATTTTGGTGCTTTTAAGTATCTTTTATTTTCTACGCGTTGTGCGGCCCTCTACTGCGGCGGATCTATTAGCGCTCACAGGCAGCGCAGGTTCAGGTTCTGCCGCGCCCTACCTCCTATATCATGTTACCGGAAGGTTGTAGGCTGATCTGTTTGCAAAGTCGCTCCGGTTGCTTCCTTTCTGTCGCGTAGACGGAAACGCTAGACGCCGGCTGTTGAAACAGGTATCGCGAAGCATGTTACAGGGTGGCGCACCTCGATCGCTCCGGCCAATGGGCTTTTTTGGGTCGGTTGTACTTAAATGTATTAGGAATGTTCCCTTCAAAACTATCGTCCACCTCTCTGCTGTCAATTGGTCTTTTCCTGACCATCCCGTAGTAATTTTACGCTTTTTAATAATAATGAAATTGTGAAGAACGGGTATGTGCACGACCCACGCCCCGCGTTAGCGTCAATTTGGCAATGTTTCTCGCTTTATAACTTAAAAGCCACAAAAATATTGCATCATGTTTTTACAGACTCTGTTAGTACATATTATAAACGTTAATTTCAGAGAGTTTAAAGAAAATTAAAGATGGCTTTTTTTTAAATGATTTTCAAAATAATGAAGTTTTAGTTAAATGCCCCTGTGTGAGCAATTCTTGTAAATTTCTCCTGCAAACCAGGACAACAATATTTTACGCAAAGATTAACGATATACAGGGCAACACACTAGCAAAGTATGAAGACCTTAGCTTTTATAGATACGGAGAAAAATATTCTTTAATCCAGAGCGTTATTGCGCAATGTGCCGTGTTTGAGATTGTTTTTCTTAAAATAACTACCCTAATACTCGGTGATTAATATTTTATGTCCATTCTTCCTATGTCTAATTTGTCAGCGAATATTTTAAGAGCCGTAGCCAGAAGAGTTTTTTGGGGGAAGCCGCCCGAAATGTCAACATCGCGCGATACGCAAAACGAGCACGTGACTAGGGGTGCTTACAAATTTTTTTCGCAAAGACAAATTTTTTTTTTCCGGAAACAAGGATTGGTTTTATTCTTCTAGGCATAAAGCCAGCAAAATATATTTTTTTCATCGAAATTAAAAATGGTCACCGGACATGGCTGTTCGATATTATCTGAAAACGCCCAGCAACAGAACATCTTAAAGTAAACCAACAACTTGAAGCCCACACTACATGTATTCAGGAACCATATTACCATAAAAACACAATTATCGGCTTTTCACTTACAGATTCGATCATTGCCCACCCTTTCAAACCAAGAGTAGCCACGATTAATCATTCTAAAGCATTCGACATATACACAGAATCTCTCCAAAGAGACTATATAGCTACTCGCCTAACATCAGAAACAATCGACTTCATTTTTATAAATATCTACGCCCCACCACAGGATACTCTAAACGACACCCTAAGCGGACTTGAGAAAACACTAGATCGTTATAAAGATAAACCGATATTAGCGGTAGGCGATTTTAATAGCAAAAACATAGCTTGGGATGCGGGGGGGGGGGGGGGGGGTAAGGCAGACATAAAAGTGGAATTGATTGCCGACTTTATAATTGACAAAGACCTTCACTTGGTGAATAACCCAAACTTGTTACTCACCTTTGAATCCACAAACGGAAGGAGCTGGATAGATCTAACCCTAGCCAACCCGGAAATGTCCAAAAACATATCGGAATGGAATGTGTGTGTCGTTCAAATGCAAGAATGACGTTTTTGGAAGGGATTTTCTCAGCATTCTTCCGGAAAATAATACGCTTAACGGCAACAACACCCGCACCTTGGAGTCCCTCGAGAAGTTCTTCTTCACTAGTGTGAAAGAAGTCGTCCTCGGAGAGGACCCCAAGGATGGTGTTGAGCGTGCGATGAGGGCCAACAGACACTTTGACATCGAGAAAACTGGTCAACTCCAGGATTGCTTCACTTTGTTTTTTAGTGGTTACCTCCACTAAGAGGTCTGCGAAGTGCTGCTTTTTAGCCTTGTAGGAGAACCCGACAAGTTGTTTCAGTACCTTCGCAACAACAAATGGCGACAGCTTTGCTACGTGTTTTTGTACATCCAGCGAATGAACAACGAAAAACTTCGTAAATGTTTCGATTTCAGGATGTTTTTCAATGGTCTTGGGCTCAAGACAACGCCTTTAAGGCTTGCCCTGAACGAGGTTTGGAGGGTTGGGGCGCCATAGGAGGGCAAAGAGTGTTCAGAATCCACGGTGCACCGCCCACCACCGAGCCCAACATGGGGTTCGGTAACGCACCATAACAAGAAGGGCTTGGCTGGAGACGTTACACCATCAATGCTGCCGGGAAACTATACCCAAGTGTGGGTCAAGACAGAGGTCCATCACCACCCAAGGTTAGCCCTTGCCGCCAAAGAGGAGTGAAAAAGGAGTAATATAAGTGAGAGAGAAGTAAAGGAAACAGAAAAGGTAAAAGTGAAAGATTGGAGGGGATAGTAGAAGAAAAGGCGACTAGACTGAATCATCCTGGCCGGGCCTTACCAGGACTCCCGTCTACGTGAAGCGGGGGGCGAAGGGTTAAAACCTACCCCGGGTTCGGCTCAACCACTAGGATGCCCTTTTCCCCAGACACTGGAAAGCCACGCACAGCCAGACGTGGGCGGGCGAACCCGCATGGCTCGGGGTCCGTGGAGACGCCACTCTCAAACACCTGCTTTCACAGGTACCCCTGCGGGGCCTAGATGGGTCAAATGTATTCCACACCAGGAAGTTTACGTTTGTCTGCGCTGCGTTAATTACGACCTTTGTATTGCCGCTGTAGAGAATGTTACAGGCTCAACAATCAACACTGTTGAAATGAAATCAGCAATTCAGTGCGACCCACTAAGAAGCCTGTGTCTTTAAAGTGACTGTCGTCACTGCCCAAAAGGCCAGTCTTTTCCACTCGAGGAACTTCATATCCCAGAGGATGAAGAGATTGTGCTTACAACATGGAAGTCCAGCGACCTTGTGAGCAAAAAAAAAAACACAAAAAACATTGGATTCCGAGATTTTCCTAAAAATCGTTCAAGTAACGGTTGAAAGTTGTATATTTTACAACCATATTCGACAAACGAAAGATAAAGCGATCTACGACGAAACGCAGCTGCATGCAGCGCGGGAGCATTGTCTTTCATTTTGACTGCTGAAAACTGGACCATGGTGCTTCCTTCCAAAGTTAAAGCATACCAATGAAGAAAAAAAAGTTACGATTATTACATGTGCTGTGACGACAAGGAAATCTACAAACAGCGTTGCTATCATCAGTGAGGGCCTGCGTGACGACGTCGCACTCACGGGCTTGGCTCTAGAAAAAGTGAAAAAGTGGGACAAAATTGCGGTATGCTCGCTCGTGACGTACATAAGAGACGGGGCCACCAGTCATTTTAAGAATCGCTAGCAGCTTCACCAGTTGGCGCAGAATGATTGCCCACAAGCCCAGTGGTCATTTTCAGCATCTTGACATGGGAAAAATCGTTCGACGGAGTTGGCGGACACGTGATGCACCAGGCTACGCTGAACAACCTGAGAGAACGTTCGATAAATGCAGTTCAAACGGCCAGGAGAATAATGAGCGTTCTGTTCGAGAAACTGGGTGCATCTTGCGTATCTGGACGAAAATAAGCTTGTTCGGTATCGTCAACAAAAAAATAAAAAAGAAGAGTGGCTGACGGTGCGCCTTCCCTGGCATTCATTCTTGGCACGTGTGGCGGCTGTGCAAGTCATCAACAGAAGGAACCAGTCACATATATGTGGCACGGACAGTCGGATCTGGTTAGAAGAAACTTTATTAAATGTGTACATTGAGGAAAGCTTTAGTTTAAGGCGGCGGTCCCACGGCCCCAACTATAATACCGGTGGCAGCTCTGCAAACGCCCCTGTTTGCTGTGCAAATGTCGCGTCTGTGCGCGTGTTACGTATTTTGTTCTATTTGCAAATAAATAGCCAATTCATCATCACTCTTTAAGTGCAAAATATGATACGCATTTTTCAAAAGTTAACGCACAATAAGAAAACAAAAAGTGCAAGTTTTGAAATTTTCAAAGACATACCTCTATGCATTCCAAGTTTCTAGACTTACAATGCATCCAAGACGCGTTCTTATTTTTTTATTTAACAGGAGAAGGACTCGTCTAGTTCCGTGCATGCGTGTTTTTGTTAATTAGCACGCTCACATTTTTTAATATTTATTCAAATAGAGCCTTTTATATGTGATTTTGAAGTCTAGTAACTCAGTTTCACATCATAACGCAGCAACGAACATTTAAGGGCATGCTTGTGGTAAACATAGGAGCTCAGAATACAAAATATCAGAAGTGCAACGCCAGCCGTTTTCTTGTAAACACAACTTGATTATGGTCAAATTTCTAAGAATTCCCTTAACGCGTTCTTGGTATTCTCAGACAGCGTTCTGGCATCTGACCTAATTGTTTTTAAATTGTATGCTAGAGGAACTGAGCTGGTTCACTAGAAGCGTGATTTTTTTGTATTCATATTCAGAATTGTTTAAAATATGTTTAAATCATGGGACAATTTTGAAGCTCGACTCTGTACGCAAGAAACCGGTTTCAAAGAAGAGGGCAGCTATTTAAGCAACGATTCTTCTATTAGTGCTTTTCTCGTTCTAATTAAAATCACTTTCTATGATTGTAATTTTTTTAAAGCATACTGATTGTCCTAAATAATAAAAAGAGCCTATGCTGTAGCAGACGACGCGCACTTGCGCCATCTTTTGAAAGGTGGCTGAAATTCGAGGTTGAGAAGTTCAGGATAAGTGGCGCTGGGGGATTCTGTCCCTGATGCAGAGGATTCTTTTCTCAAATATTTCCTCGCGCTACTTCCTCGTTCTTGCAATGAGTAAATAATCTTGCAAAAAAAGAAGAAAAAGACAAGGGTCACGAGCAAGTTCACGAAAACATCTAGTGCCTATAGATACTAAGCTATTCAATGCTCCCTGCCATGTTCCGACACCGCGAAAGGTGCGAATATTGAGCTCCCTATGATGGTGACGACAAAGGGGAATTTATTTTCCTTCACTCCAAGATTTTTACCCGACATTTTTTTATTTTTAAGGTTCCAGCTTTCCAACCGCTCTGGTTCTGTTTTGTTCGCCATCGTGCAGGAATTTTAGATTTTCATTTTTAACGTTACTCTACTTGTAGAACACTTACGGAGAGTGTTATGTGTAAACCGCAGTGACTGGTCCTCATGGTAAGGCAACAAACAGCCAGTCAGCATGGTTCAAATCTGAGGCTCAGGAAAAGGGTCTAATAAACCCCCTTTCCATGCAGCGCCCTATCAAAAGCGTTGCGCATCTGCGAAACCCTCACTACGGTCGTCTTTCTTTGGATTACTTTTTATTTCATTTTTTCAAATAAGAACAATGTCAGACGATCAACTTTCATGGTGTTGGTTTAATAATGCAACGACTCCAGGCTTCCACTTTGCGTTTACGCCAACCACGACTCTTGTCCTTTGCAACTAATTATAAGCAGCCAGGTCAGACTTGCTAGAAACAGCGTCTCAGCTGAGACTTTGTTAAAGAAAGCAATGCCAAAACCAGCGCTCGAGCTGAGCGGGACTCAAGCCGCGTCTCAAGACAGTCGTGCGCCCAACCTTTTGCAGTGCTTTCTTTCACTCAGTCTCAGCTGAGACGCTGTTCTAGCAAGCCGGCCCAGGATCACAACTCGTGAAGTTTCCTCGCGCTTCTCTTTCGTTTTTCTGAGTCCCCGCAATGATTATTGCGAAATAAAATCAAGCGAGATGCTCAGTGCTGCCCTGCCATGTTCTTCCATGACCGGGCTAGAGAGCGGTTTCCTTGTGGCCTTCACTCTCGCCGAGGAGCAATGGAACTTCTTTAGCCGCGTAGGGGTGCGACCACACAACCATGCCCAACGCCGCCTGAGCCATCCTGAACAACTGTTCTCCGACCAATGCGATTGAAAATGTGTGCAATTATACTTGCTTGTAATAACTGTAGTAAGCAGATTGAAATAAGTTTCGGCTCACAATAATTAAATTCTTGTCCATACAAACTTGTTTCTTAAGGAGACGAAGAGAAAGACGTTTTCCGCATAAGTCCCTGAAGGCAGCTGGCCTCACGACCTGTAGGTCCAATTACTCCAGAAACTTAACCAACTCAACCCCCGAGCAAAGAAGACAACACGGTGAGGAGGACGTGCCTCTCAGAAGGAATTAAAGCACTGTAGGAGAGGTAGGGTTACAGCGACCCCTCCAAGCTGCCGCCGCAGGGAGCTACTACTCGCGGTGCAATGGCCGTAAGAGATCATGCCTGTTCACTCTATTCATATGCTCTAGCCTAGGTTGCATACATGTCTGTCTGTCTCAGGGTGAAGACATCCACTGTTGCTCTGAATCTGCCAGCGCGTGACGCTCTCGCGCACTCGGTGCGTGATTTGGGCGGTAAAATGGCGTCTATGCACTAGCCAAAGCTACGGGCTCGAGCTGAGTGACACCGGATTGCGCGCACTTCAAAATGCATAAAAAGACGATTGGGCGGAAAAATGGCTGAGTCATGTGGTCTACGGTTCAGGCACGCAGCCAGGATTTTGTTTCGGGGGGGGGGGGGGGCGATGACATAATGCTGTATGAGGTGGAGGGGGGAGAGGAGGTCTCAGCAAAATGGAAGATTTCGGGGGAAGGCCGGGCCCCATGCCCCCCCCCCCCCCCCTGGCTACGTGCCTGCTTCGGTTCGTTGTCATTTGAAAAGAGAAGACGGTCTACGGTGTTTTTCTATTTGCACGTGAACGTGCAGACGGCTATTGGAACGTGAAGACACACTGAACTTTAGATGGTCCAGACCGCTTAACGGTTCTCCCGTGAACATGTTGTAAATATAAAAATGAATATTGTGTGCGTCAGTTAATAATAATAATAATAATAATCTTATTTCCAGACATACATGTGTCTGAGGGGCTGCGGCAAAAGAATACAAAAGAAAATTCCGCACAGACACTTTTGATTGCTTACGTGTGGGAATATGAAAGCACTGCAGTCCTTTTCGTGAAAAGTTTTCGATTTATTTTTTCGACATGCGTTATTTTTTGCTGTTTCAGTGTGTGACGCGCGGGAAACAGCGCGCTCATGTTATACACTCATGACGTGACGCCACCTTCTCCCCATTGGCTGCACCGTCACGTGCCCAATGACGCACGCACTTGAACACACCTTTAGTCAGCCAGATGGTTGCGACGGGACGTGTGCAATGACGAACGCTCTAGGCACACCTTAGTCAGCCAGGACCTTGGAGCCGCCGTGGAGTTGGGGAAGCGTGCCCGTCTCGCACCCGGAGGCCCGGATTCAATTCCCACCCAGACCGAAATGTACCAAAGTTTGTTTCGAAAGTCGTTCATTTACTTTGTTTATAGGAACCTTCGTGAAAATGTTTACGTCAATCCGAGCATTTCTGACTTGTTTTTACTCTTTGCGCCGTCGGCCATTTTTGGTACCATCGCTTAATCATGCCGCCGCCGCCGCCGGATTTTCGCGTGGTGGGGCAAATACTTTTCTCGCATTAAAAGTCTTCTGACCAGGCCATCAGCCCCTTTTTACAGCATTCAACGGTGTACAGGACCAGTGTCAGTATAAAAATCAATTATGTATAAAATAATAAAATTGACATCAGCTAAACATCGTAGTTATCATAATTAATATCAACGTCATCAAACGTTTCAAAAGGAAATCATTCCCATCGACATCATTGAGATCACGTTAATTAACATACAATGTCAGCTTTACTGTAAAAGTCTTCATATCTGTTGCAATCAAACAGAAATATATATAAATAAAGATACATGTAAGAGGTCGGTATATTTTTTTCAACATCAAATTATAAATAGACCTAAATAATAATGCAAAAAAATATCAAAAGCACCATAAAATGCACTTCGAAATCTGCTACCCACTCGTTAAGCCACTCGGGCTACAAAATACACTTTTATTTTTTTCTTGGACATGCAGAGTCTTCGACCTCGGCGTACTATTTCAACAATATTAGGGTGGTTATTTATAAGGTCAGATAATTGGTATTCAAGTTTAATCAAACTACCATCAAAATGATGAGTTATATAAAGCGCCCTTCCGAACACCCGTCTTGAGAAAAAAAAAAGTCTGCTATTGCTTGTTTTATTATAGATCAAAATGCAGTCAAAAACTATAAGATACACATTGCACAAAAACACATACTAAAAGCGCAAGGCCATAGTGCATGGTTTGCGCTTGATTGCTTTGACCGGTTACAACAAACGCACTATAGGTTGTTGAGCTCCGTGACATAGTGTTTTTTTGGTTCTGCTTGATTGGCCTCATTGACCTGTTGTGTCGGCTGCGCTCTGACTTACAGCGAAAATGAATTTAAACGTTTTTGTCGTGCAAAATATCTTTCATTAACAAAATGCTGACATGGCATGTCTTATATATGTTCTTTAACGTTTGATAACATTCTTCACTGATTGACTGACTATGTTTTTAATTCTTGAATAGTTAAAATGATAGCTACTGGCTTGTGAGCCTCTCGATCTCGAACTAGGCACTCTCGATCGGGTTGATGAGCTAGCTGGGCTCCGCTTCTGTGCGATCTGGGCACTGCTACCACCACTGGCACGTTTGCTGGCATTTGTGTCAGCGAGAGCACGCGCTGAGCGCTGAACGTGCACGGGCGAGCAGCAGAAAGGAGGAAATTAAGAGCAGAGGAGGAACATCACTGCCACAAGCTTGTTTTCTGGCCACACGGATGAGTGCCGCCATCTAGTGGTTAAACTAATGGCTTGTTCAAGATGGCCGCCGTGGGACCGCCGCCTTAACGTGCCGAATCGGATGCCCCAAGGAATGCTCATTTTGAATGTAGAGACATCTTATTTATCATCAGTTTCCTTTGCGAGGTATTTAACCTACTATTTTAGTAGCTGATAGCTTATAATCCTTATCTGATCACCACATGAGAAACACGAAACCTTATCCTTGAGCAGGATAAAATATCTCGGCTTGCCACGATCCATTGGTACACCGAAACTATCGAAGCTCTTCCAGTCCGGGGTGGTGGCACCCGTCACCTGAAATGGTTTGTCCCCGGAAATGCAGAGCTGACCTAACCAATTTTAGTATTCTATCTTTATTTTTGTGTCTGGAAGTAAAGTTTTTTTGTTTTTTTTTAATATAAATTATACCAGGAAGTAAAACTTCACACTGCATCATCCTTTCTCGAATCACTAATCTCTAATATGATAACTCTTTATACGTTGTATGTAAAATGCTGTATATAGTTTCTCCTCACTTTTAGTGTGTGACAGATTGCTCTAGTTGTCAGTGACCACATCTAAATAAAAACATATAAAATATGTGTATTAGTTTTCCGAAACTGGAAGTCAGAGTAACTTCTCGTTTAGGGCACTGCTAAGTATAGGCTTTGAAAAAATACCCTACTTTGGGGAGTTGTGTCTTCTTTCTCATTCAAATAATGCGATATGTTTTAATAAAAATTAATGCCGAAATAGAGTACGACCGGGTACCCAATTTTTAAACAATAGAAGGTGGTGTTTTTTTATTTAAGTCAGATTTTTTTATTGCTTGATTTTTTCATACAATTGCCTATATATATACCGACTATCGAATCACTCAGATACCTTATTTATTTTTTAAATATTATTCATATATAAATAAAATACGACCGGCAAATTATGTGATAATCATTGAATTATTTCATGAGATACAGGCCTCCAAACTTTGCCTTTTGTTGTTCGACCAGGCATGTTTGGAAATAAAAAAAAATTAAATAAACATTGTTACTTTATATTACAAGCAAGCTGTACCCATACTTTGTTTTTAAAAAGTATTTTAATTCTTCTAATTTTATCCTTTTAGTTATTCACTTTCAAACGTGCCCCCTCCATCAATCGCGTTAATGCAACTGTCCACCCCTTCATGTCTTGCAATTTTTTCTGTCCCCACAGTTTTTTTCTGGTCAAAACTAAGTTTGGGTTCGTTTATACCAGACACTAGACAATGGCATATAAAAACATCAGTTGATTTAAAGATGTCGACCAGCCACCCTTTGGTCGATCTCATCTGAAATCACCCTGTACCACATGCATATGTATATAATAAGGTTCTCGTTAAAAAAACAGCAGCGCTCTTTACCATTTATTCCAGCGCAACTGAGAAAAACTGCCTTCCAGGTTAACACGAACACATGAAGCGACAACAGCTTGAGAACCTCATCAGGCAGAGAGGACCAGTGAGAGAAATGAGTTTTCCCAAACAAAATGATGTATAAAGGCACACTCTTTTAAATGGCGGGGTATTCAAACTGTGTGTATCCTATTCTGAAATTAAGCATTGTCTCCTCATCATTCGCGACCATGAGGAATAACACATGCTCAAGACGCCGCGGAGCTTGGACATCCTGCTCAGGCTTGGAATAGACCAGCTGCAAACCAAAACGAAGTACGGAGATTATTACTTAACCGCATTCGCTCAAGGGTTCAACTCGGTCCTATGTGCCATTTTCAAACAGCCCAAACTAAAATTAGATATTTATTAGTTTATGCCGAATTTCTCAAATTAAATTTAGCTGGAATTTATCAGTATTAATACCGATAAATACCAGCATTCACAATAGAGCCAAAGGTGTCGGCGCGAGCTCGTGGCTTCAAAGCAAGTTTCCACCACATGAGAACCCGCGTACCGAGTGCCATCGCCGCAGCTACTAGCTGTAGTATCGCCATGTAAGTACTACACGATGCCGACAGCGGAGTACCTGCCATTGGCGACAACATTTCGTCTGGCTACGGGCACGAGAGTGACCGCGGATGTACATCGTTAATTTGCGCGAAGCTCTTGGCGAGAACACAATCTCCGCGCTTCTAGGCATTTCACTTCAAAGGCGAGTTAGCAGACACGATACTTTACCGCTAGGTGAGTGCCGCAAATGAGCACTTCCCACTTTTCGTGAAAGCAAAACAAAAGCAAAAAAAAAATGGCGTTAGCTTGCTCGTGTGAACAGTGTTGCGCTATGTTCTACGCTAATTCCACGGCCACTCGCATTCGTGCTTTCCACTCGGAAACTAGCAGAAAAATATTTCAGTAGCTGCGCTTACCTCTATGCCTCGCCGTTTTTCCTTGGCGCCGCTGTGCCGCTCTCACTTGCGTTTTCGCCTGTAGAGCGATGGCACCACGCCAAGCTTCAACCAGGCCTGTTTTGCAGGCAGGCCCAGATTTTCCAGGAACTTCGGGTTCGTCTTGTAGTCCTCGTCTGCGAAATGCTCCGTGCACAGACAATCGCCATTGGCAGGCTTCCATGTTGCCTGGGAAGGACGGGCCGCGCGAATCCACAGCTTGCGTAATTTGGGCTCACTCGGAACCTTGTGCGCAGGCCTACTGCTGTAACATACGCTGTTCGAGCAGTCTTGTGCAGCGCAGTGCCGCGGCATATCTATCGAAGAAACTAGATCAGAATGAGGAATACTCGGAGCGGTTCCCCATTAGGACTGCAGCGGGACAACCAAGGCTGCCCAGAAGCGAGAGGTCTTTGACGTCAGTTCAGCTAGGGCTCCTCCCTGATGGCCTCACTCGCACCGGCGGCTTCCGGCCGACGCACTGCCCGAGCGTGGCTCTTCAATCAAAGAAATACAATAATCCGTTAACTACCCCTTGATATGTCTTGATTTTTAGGCATAGTAACGTCCGGGACAGCTCGTCCGGGGCTTGTTTTGAAAACTGCAGATATCGGTTTAGTATCGTACTACTACAAGGAACATATCCTTCATTAAGAACGTCGCGATTCCGCTGCATAATCGCTAAGAAAAAGTCGAGCTTATTCCTCCACCTGCAGCCGCGAGAGGCAGGCGAAGGAACTACGGCGAGAAGCTTAAGTGACCTCGCTCGGCTCTAAGCTGCATCATGACGGCTGCTAATCTCAGCAGAGACAGGCTGAATCCTCCAAGAGAGCACACGGGAGCCTACACGGCGCTCCAAATAACATCACTAGGAGTGCGACCTGGTGTTACCCAGAACACTGGGAGTGAGTGAGGGGTGCCAGAACTTCGAATATTTAGCAAGGCGGTGAGTTGGGCGAGTTGGTTGAACATCTTCAAACGTGGAAAAAGCGCAAAAAATTCGACATTGTCGAATTTTTTGCGCTTTTTCCACGTTTGAAGACTTCGAATATTTATCCTTTTTTCTTTACACAGCACCGGGCATGCAGGCGAAATCGGTTCCTGTTTTTAACTTCAGAAGTCTCAGAAGGAAACTTCCACGAATTTTAGACCCAAGTCTGGAAATCATTGCACCTTTAAGTGTGTGCGTGTGTGCGTGGGGGGGGGGGGGGAGGGTCGTCCAGCCGAGACCCCCTTGGTGTGGCGTCCTGCTGGGGCGTCAACCCCATCAAGGGGAGGCTACCCAAGTGTGAGCTCTGCGTGGCCCTCCTCTGTCCTTTTTGGAGCGATAATCAACCATCAGACCACTCAACAATTCAGTGAACAACAGTGAAGCAAGAGACAACTGACCTAAAAAAGAGGACAGGAGAAATTGTTTCTCATACTTTTAAAACCCCTTTTTCCCCTATGGAAGTGCTGTAGATAGATATTTTATAAAAAAAACCACATAAAATCCCACTGATTAGGAATGCTTCCCTTGGTGGTGGTTAGTTAACCTGTAATCTATTTTTTCGTTTCTTTTTTTTTCTTCTTATCCCTCTTTTTTTAATATTCCTATTTTGGTGCTAACGAGTGAGCATGAGGCTTTAGGGAGTGGCGTCTCTGAGGAACCTGCACACAATATTCTTTCAAGCTAGGCTCGCGTGACGTTTCATTTGTAAAGAAAATCAGCCGCTCTAGCGACCGAGGGGCCATCCACCGGCGTGCCCGGATCTCATGGACAGACGCAGCCGGGCTGCGTCACCTGACTGGCTCAGTGTCCAAGTCCCGCACACAGACCATAGGACGCCAGTTGAAGCCCACACCTCTTAGCATGTCTGGGCGCAGCGAGCGCCAGAGCCCCCCGTCCCCCGTCTCAGAGAGCACCGCAAACAACGGAGGAATTACGTTTCACCCTTCTGGATACCCAGCGAAACGAAGGGCTTGCCGAAGAACTGTCTAAACGAACGAGACCCATGAAAGAAATCTTCGTTTAAGGCACCATCCATCAGCTGCCGCGTGATGCAGCTTGTTGAAGTTTGGTGTTTAGACTGCGTGCTCCACAACCGTCAAGGATTGCTCCCAAACCTTGGCAACCTCGTGCGACAATCGTGCAGGTGGACTCTGGCACCACCGTAAGGCCTGGGTACGTGACGGATTTATTTAGGAATCTCTTTTACCGAGACGCGGTCACACCAACGGAACAAAACTGCACAAAAACCGATGGACACAGCGGCAACCCTAAACTTTTTAATTGGCCTGGAAACAAAAGGTTCAGGAAGCATCTTTGTTCACCAACTGTGCATTAGTCGGTGCCCGGCTGTCAACGGGGGATCCCACTCACCCTGTGTCTCCAGCCCTCCCCCAGAGCACACTCGTCTCTGGTGGCCCTGCACGGGTCAAACACAAGCCAAGCTCAGGGCTGGTCCAGTCACGTTTCTGGTACCACACACTGTTTCTGATACAACATATTTTTATCAGAAACATTTTGAAGCAGCTTTCCAACGGAAGTTTGGTGCAGTTCCCTTAGTGGCATGGAATCAAGCAAATGATGCCCATTTAAAAACCCAAAGATAACAGTTATACTGTACAAGTCAAATTCCACTTCGATTGCTTTCAAGCTGGGCCAGTCAAATTTGTGTTTAGGTTCCACAAGAGCTAGTGGACAATGGTTAGCAGGATTAATAGTAAGCAGGGGTGGAAGCAAGCTTCGGCCTTTTCTAGCAAGTCTGAGTGCAGCCAAGTGGAGCAGTGAAAGCTCCGATTTGGAGCAGATCAAAAGCCACAAATGTTGAGTTTTATAGCAGCATCAGTAAATCTTGGAGCTGGTCATCCAGGTCAAACTTGGGGCTATAAACGTGAAGGCATTTTTTTAAATGCAAAACTATCACAATGAAAAAGCATCTACATGTAACGTTCCAGAACCATTTTCAAACATACTTTCCTTAAGCATATTCCAGCCCATAGCTTTGAAAAGCAAACTGCGTAATTGCAATTTATTTGAATGGGAGCTATTGAGAACTGCCCTGGTAGTGGTGTTGGTTCGTCTCATGGATTTCCAATAGAAGGCATAATCAACAAAAGAAACACAACCTCATGAAAACAAAACGTTGTGCCTATTTAACAACCCAAAATTTGAAAACAAAGCCATCCCAAGATGCAATTGTATGGTATGAAATAAGACTGTCTAGATGGGGAAGTAGCCAAGCAGGAGGAGAAACGGCTCCATGCACACACTACGTCACTTCCTGCGTGGACGAAGCCAGTTCTCCCCCGGCCCATTGTTTCGCCAAGCGCTCGGCGGCCTATGCTCCTTGCGTTCCTGCCCTGCCCGGACTGCTGTTCCTGCCTGGTTTTCACAAGGTTTCACTTTCTCTGAAGCGTTTTTTGTACATTGTCTTGCGTGTTTACTTGTGTGCATGTGCATCTTGTATATCTAGTGTATTGAAAGTTGTAGTTTTCTTGGTCAAGACGAATTCAGCGGGTCTAGTTTCGCCCTTAGTGCATTAACACGGCCGCGCTTCTGACGTACCTCGTGTTTTGGTTGATGGAGAATCGATGGTTCAATACTTGTTCCAGTATTTGCCATCGAATAACCAGGTGGTAGTTGAAGTGCGGGCCTTTAGTGGCAATAGGATCGAGGCCTTGTTTTCCAAGGTGTCCCACGCCCGGCTCGATTTGATGCAGTCATTTTGCACGTTGGCACAAACAGCAGCGTTTGTTCCAGTGCTACATTAATGACAAGTACCATTAGCAGGCCGCACAGATCTTGGAATGCAATCAGACAATGCAGATCGCCTTTTCTTCCGTCCTTCCGAAGCGGGAGAACAGGTTCTCTTCTTTTGAGTGTCAGCGTAATCAGAATGCCGATATCCACTATAACGTGCAGGAAGGTGCTGGTATATAATAAACCGCCAGAGCCCGCTACAATTTCCAGTGTCACATGAACTGCGCGACACTGGAGTTTGTAGCCGGTTGATTGATTCATTAGTTTTATGGCGCAAGAGCAACTAGGTCCAAATGTGCCCGGAACATAACTCTTGCAAGGATTGAGAAGCCAGAGTTATAGTAGCTGTTGATGTAATAAAATATATGAACATGAATTTGCAGTAAAAATAATTTATAATCAAATATATTCAATAAAAAAATGGTAAAAGATTTTAGGAAATTCCGAAATTTTATTGAAAGGTACAGGAGGTTTATATCCTAACAAGAATGTGGGATGAAATGGAAGATGGGATCCAAAACTACTAGCAGAACATGCTCGTCGTTTTTGATCCAAGTACCTGGAGTGCCACAAAATATCCCGGTTTTGGTATAATGCTCACAGAACGAGGTATCGTCATCACAAGGTAAATATAGATGATTTAAAATATGCAAGCGGTACATCAAGACCTTGTTGTAACGACTCTTCTGGGGGAACTCTCCCATAGTCCTATACAAGGTTTTTGTTTGTTTCTTGATTCTAACTGCCAAAGTTCATAAATTGATTGCTTTTATAACTGGTTTAAAATCCTCGTAGGGCTGGCCAACCAATGTTTGTAGGCCACCAAAACATATGCAGCCAGTCGATCTGCTGCTTTGTTACCTGTAATACCCACGTACCTTGGCACCCAGGGTAGCTTTATATCGAGGCCAAGTAGGAGGAGCCTGATTCATTTGAACACCAGCCTGTTGTACAAGGCGTTTCTTTGCAACGGTAAGAGAGCATGCAGCAAGTAGAGTGCTATGGGACTCTACAAACAAAATACCCTTCCTCATAGGTCTTTCTTCTTAGATGTGTTCAAGCACCATGAGCATAGCGTAATAGAACCATGAGCAGAGCTGAATTCAACACAGGCTGATGTGGTTATTGGTTAGGAGTCATGGCGCGATGGCTTTATAGACAGCTCTGAAATATTTCCAGCTAACTATAAGGTATACCGCAACGATATAAATCTACGGGCGGGGGTGTGTTCTTACTGGTGTCTAGAGACCTACAAGCACAGCCCTTGAACTTCCCGACTGTATTTGAGAATCTGTTTGGTGTAAAATAAAACTGCGAGGCTCGAAATGTCTTACGGTCGGCTCATTTTATAGACTACCGGGTAATAATGCACTGGATCCCCTTTTGCGTTCATCTAATACTTCGTCAGCAATAACCCCTGATGAAGTCATACTTAGTGGAGATTTTAATATTCCTGATATATATTGGGTGGAAAATATACCTAATTTGCGTAATTCACTCTTTCTTTGTACTACGTTTGAAGATCTGATAAACACGAGTTACAACAGTACGTGTCCCTTCCAGCAAGATATAGTGCTTGGGAATGTATTCTAGATCTTTTTTTTTACAAATAGTCCTTCTAGTGTGTCCAAAAATAGTGTATCCTCAGTGATGACGACACCGGGCCTCAGTGACTATGCAGTTGTAGTTACACATATAACGTGTAAGCGCGATGTCATCAAGTCACGCCCCAAAAAAGTGTATATTTACGATCGGGGTGACTATGATAGCTTGTTTTTTTACTTGTTGGCTTTCCTCCCCGAGTTTGAATGCTCATGTACTTCACTTAACATTGAAGACTTGTGGTTGTTGTTTAAAGGTGTACTTATGGCTCTTATCGATAAATATGTTCCGCGTAAAATGTTATCAGGAAGGCGCAGACACGATAAACCATGGATAAACAAAAGCTTGCGTTGCCTCCTAAATAAAAAAAAACAAGGTCTATTTCTTAAGTATAAAAAACAAAAAAACGGCAACGAAATGTGAACTCAGTAGCCTCGATTATGCCTTCAAAAAATAGGTTAAGGAAGCTAAACTGCATTTCTTCTTTAACCTGGGTCCCAGGTTGCTTAACAACCAGAAAGAAGTTATAGACAATTGTGAAAAGATGGGGTAATAACCAAAGCATAGGTATACCCCCCCCCCCCACCCCCATACTTCAGAACAATGAATTTACTTCGGACGACTTCAAGAGAGCGGTTTGCTTCAATTAATTTTTTCAATCTGTTTTTTTCTAGTCCAGCAGAGACAGATGAATTGGCCGCATCTATGTCAGGACGTAATAGGATGCTAGAATTCGTAATTGAGGATAATGGTGCACTTAAACTTCTTTGTAATTTAAAACCTCATTCAGCCACAGGACTCGATGGAATTCCTAACCATGTGTTAAAATCGTGGGCTACCGCGATTACGTCCTTCCTAGTTAGATTGTTTAACAAATCGCTTTTCTCGAGCAGGCTGCCGTCGGATTGGAAGACTGCTAATATTGCACCCGCCCATAAGACAGGTCTTAAACGCGAGGTATCTATTTAAAGGCAATATCTCTGACCAGTGTTTGTTCCAAACTACTGGAACACATCTAGGTATGAGTACCCGGCGGAAAATGGCCGCCAACCAGCCCCTGAGGAGAACTTAAGTGAAAGAAGAAGAAAGAAAGAAAGAGTACCGTATCGTCCAGAACCTATACGACAAGAATCGCAGTGTGTGCTCAACGGGTCCTGGACGATGGGAAGGAGGATGGAGTGGCTCCAGAGGAGCTCGTCAACTACCGGTACGGAGTTATGAGCGAGACAGCTAAGGAGGAGCCTCTTCCCTCAGATGATCTGTTACATGCACGCGAAGTGACAGTGCTGCCAGTGACATAGCAGGAGGTGCAGGAAAGCTTGCCAAAGTACTCCAGTGCACCTGGTCTAGGTGGATTGACGGTCAAAGAACTTAAGGCAATCCCGAGAACATTTTAATTAAACTCTACAACTTGTTCCTGTACTGGGGTTGTGCCTTCATGAAGCTTGGAAATGCACAGACCATCTTTATCCCTAAAGTGGAGGCAGCTTCTCAGCCGGGGGAGTATAGGCCGATTTCAATTGGCTCGCTGCTTCTGCTCACTTTTCACAAGATTTTAGACAAGAGGTTGAGACAGATTGTCCACCTTCGAGATGAGCAACGCGCTTTGAGAAGCACAGATGGTTGCTTTGAGAACATCATGATTCTGAGTAGGCTACTGATGATGAGTCATGCCACGGGGCGAAGCCTTTACATGGCCAATATAGACCTGTCAAAGGCATTTGATAGTGCCACATACACCGCAATACTGAATGGACTTGCACGCCACAAACTTTTGGGGAACTCTATGATTGACTACTTAAAACAATTCAACTACAACATTGCAGCTCAGAGGGGCTGAAAGGACAGTGCGCCCAGGAAAGGGGGTCAGGCAGGAGGACCCGTTGTCGCCCCTGTTCTTCAACGCGGTCATCGATGAGTTCATCGACAGCATCTCCCCGGGATTTGTGTGAGAATGACTGATGGACGGTGCGCGTCACTGGCGTTGGCCGACGACCTCGTGATTCTGGCGGAGTCGGTGGCCGGGCTACAATTTCTCCTCGACGAGTTCCAGAAATTTCTTGGCTCTTGGGGTTTCACAGTGAACGTGCTAAGTCCTCGTCCCTAAGCCTCACGGGGGACGGGAAAAACAAGGCAAAAATCTGCCCCCTGGCTTTCGAAGTAAATGGGGTACCACTACGAGTGATAGATTGCTCGGAGTCATGGCGCTTCCTGTGGGTAGAAATAGACACGTCGGGGGAGGTATAGTACAAGGGCTCAAATTTCGACGACCTTATTTCACTTTACGGCTAGTGGGGGCCCCCCTGAAACCCCAGCAGAACATGAATATTCAAATCCCTGATTCCGAGACTAATCTACGGCTTGGTAATCAGTGCTAAGTCCAAGACGTACGTACACCAGATAGACCGTAGGATTAGAGCGGCTGTCCGGCTTTTCCTCCATTTGCCACAGGACGTTCCAGTTGCATTTATGTACGCTGCGG
Source organism: Ixodes persulcatus (assembly GCA_013358835.2). Classification (NCBI taxonomy): domain Eukaryota; kingdom Metazoa; phylum Arthropoda; class Arachnida; order Ixodida; family Ixodidae; genus Ixodes; species Ixodes persulcatus. The sequence goes on from JABSTQ010000181.1 coordinate 61,417, forward strand.
TGGGGGACGGCGGGCTGGGGGTCACGTGCCTCGCTACACTGATTGCTCGGGTCCGCCGTTCCCGGCTGCTTGGGGTTTAGTGCACTGGTGACGGCATGTTGGAGGGCCTGGTGATAATGGCAGCATGGGAAGAGGAGGTTGAGAGGGCGGGGAAAGGGGTGAAATTTAAGGGGGTGACGATCGAATCTCGAGGTGCGCCAGGGGAAGGGCGAAGGACACCCGCTGTAGGGCTGGTTGTGCCTTTCCCGAGACCCACGCACATATTATTCAGGTGTGCCCTCGTTCGTACGCGCCACGTCTGGAAAGACACAATTGTGTGGCATCCTGGATTGCTGGAAAGTTGAGGGAGGATGGGTGCACGGTGTCCGAGGAGCCCAAAATTAAAAGACGAAAACAGATACCGAGACTAAATTTGTGTAAAGAGAGAGAGAGAGAGCTTGGGGTCTTGATGTGCAAAGTGTTGGGGAATACAAAAGCCTTAGTTCACTTAATTACGACACGATTAGGAAGCATTCTGCTGAGGACTTTGTGGCCGCAGTGAGGTAAGAGTTCTCGGTGACCTCGGTGACCGTGCACGCCATCACATCCATTGAGAGAGGGCTCGTCTCCCCGAGATTAGCTGAGGCTTTGGGCTCGCTGGGTTTTTCAAACCGAGATATCAATTCTTTAATCCTCAAGGTGGCTTGTGGCTCAATGCGATGCTTTTACCATTTCATGCGGGGAAAGAACCGTAGTGTTTAAACTATCTTCCCGCCTCCCCCAGATTTTGTTTACTTTTTGTTGTTGGGAAGGGGGGGCGGGTGGATGGCATTTTACCCGCCATATCTGTTTGTTGTGAAACATTTTTTTTTTGTGCTACAGATAGATGGTGATTTCGGTTCTGGCCTCCTCAGACTCCACTAGGCATGTATAATGTTGAACCTGTGAATAAAATGTTTTCTCTTGTGTTTGTGTGTGCATTCAGCACAAGTGATTTGGTGTTGTGTAATGATGAAAATGAGAGAGATGTTAGCTTTGTGTTGTGTTGTGTAATGATGAAAATGGGAGTGATGTTAGCTTTTTCTGTAGACAGTTGTATCGTTTTGTGTATGAGTGCTTTGTCGTTTTTCCCACACTTCGGATGTATCACGGCGTTGGTGAGCAAGAGGTTAAGCTTCCTTAAAAAGCGAAAGAGTTGGATTCTTCCAATAAAAGGTTAGCCAAATGCCTCGTCACCTAATTAGTGATGTGCATGAATGAATTAACGAGATTCCCACTGTGAGCCACGAAGAAGTTTGTACTCGCAGTAAGAAAAGAGCTCGTCCGAATTTCCAACTCTAGGTTCTAATATTCTGGCTGGAAATTTATTTAAGCTGCTTTAGCTTGTAGCGGAATTGTTAGCGATTCCGGAGATACCTTTCTTTTACGAAGAGAAGCAGTGTAATTGAGTAATGTTGCATTTTCGATCTTTGCCTGAGACGTGTATCTTCGGAGTGCTAACCACTTCATTGATATAAAAAATAGGTTATAAAACATAATCTGAGGTAAATAACAACGTCACAAAAACATTCTTAGGCTTATACCATCGTGGTTTATATTTGAAAACGTAAAAATAACTTAGAATGAAGAATTTCTATTGAAATGGTACACTTCGTCTTTCTCTTCTCGTAGAATGGAAGCGTAGTGGACACAGTTAACAACAAAATATTAAATTAACCAGTTAAACAAATTGGCGTTCGATTTCTTTGGATTAGAGTAAGCATTGTTTTTCAGAATAAGAAAAAACTTTAATTTCGAACTTTGAAATGAGTGAAGCAGCATCAGTCTCAGCGGAGCACGAATCCCTGAACGACTCGGTGGCGGTGCCTTCGGTGTTGGACGCCGTGCCGGGTTTGAACCCTTCCGTGGCGTCCGCGCTGAGGCATTATGCGGCGATGAAAGATTCCATCATCACGTTAATGAAGCGACATGCAAAGAGCCTGTCGCACGAAACGCGGACTGATGTCAACAAAAACGTGAACGAAATATGAGATGTGGTGACCCTTTTTTCCAAGGAGGTGGCCCACCTCCAGGGAAGGGTGTATCAGCTGCAGGACCGGAGGGGACCGGAAGTGCCGGCGACATACGCCTCGGTGCTTGCCGCCGTGGGCGTCCTCGCCGGCACTTGTGTGCCCCCCTTGCAGGAGCGGCTGATACGCGCATGTCTCCAGAACTGGTTCAGGAACCCATGGAGACACCTCTGGTTTATGGCAAACCGGATGTGAACCCCTGGGCAGCCCTGACCACGCGGTTTAATGCGGTCGCTTTAAACGTCCAAAATGTATTGGTAAGGAACATCGCCTCGAATGGCGTCAGTGTCCAGGCATGAAATAGGGAGGGCCTCGATAGGCTGAAATCGGCTATTGAGTGTGATGAAACGGTGAGAGACATCCTGACGCCGTAGTTCCCGGCGCGCTTCGGGCCTCAGTTTCGCATCACGGGGGTCGACCCTTCGGTCACCCGTGAGACTGCCCTTAAATTAAAGGAGCAGAATGGCCTAGAGATCACCGAGGAGCAGCTCGCCGTCAGGTCGGTCTTTCTGAATCACTTCAGCGGGACAGAGACGTCCACTCTCGAGGTGGATGCGGCATTATACAAGATGCTCAAAGAAAAGACCATCACTTACCTTGGTTGGACTCGGTGTCCTATCTCCGAGTTCTTCCATGTTTTAAGACGTTCGGAATGCTGCCAGTACGGTCACACGCGCCGGTTCTGTCAGGCAGTTGTAGCAGTGTGTGGCCGATGCAGCTCAATACATGAAGGTAGATGCAACAGGGAGAAAAAATATGTGGCATGCAGTAAACCAAACGAAAGGCAAGACATGTTATTACCAGTCAATCACACAATTTCCGGTATAACTTGTCCTCTCACAAACAGCAAATAGAAAGACGAAAATGCAAACCACATTCTAAAAAAAATCTTTAATTTTCAATGGCATCAAATACAAAGTTTTTACAAATAAACTTGGCTCACTCAAAAGCCGCAGCGGATATTCTTTACGAGGTAGTGTACGATCTTCAACCAGACGTCCTACTAATCCAAGAACCTTATTACACTACCAAAAATAACAATATGGAATGTTCAATTGATGACACTCTTTTTGCTGCAAAAACGCGCCCTTTATGTGCTATTGTAATCACAAACAAGGAAATTGTGCCATTTTCAGTTAAAGTTAAAAGAGTTAGAATCATTATAAATATAGAGACTAAGAGTACTAAAATAACACTAGTTTCTACATATTGCTCCCCATCGAGCAACCTCACAGACTGGTTATTAGTCTTGAAAAATGAGTTACAAACTATTACATCTAACAACATAAATTTAGGAGGTGACAATTCAATGCCAACAGTAGAAAATTGGGCAACGAAGTAACAGATGAAAGTGGAGACGAACTAATTGAGTTTATGCTAACTAATGACTTGGCAACTTTAATTACCAGCGACTACATCCATACTTTCGAGTCAGCGAATGGTAGGAGCTGGATTGATGCAACTCTAACTTCACTCAACATATTATCAGAGATGGTTTTCTGGAGAGCTCTTGAAATGGAATCCCTCAGTGATCATAGGTATAGTTATTTATTTTTTTTTGCTCAGTTAACGCGAACACCAATAAAACATTTACCATAAAGGAAGAACTAAATTTAAATACAATGATTATTGAAGACCGATCGTTAAAGCAGATATCAGTCACCCAAATTACATCAACGTTTCAGTTACAAACAATTATAAACATATTTTACAATAAAATTAGTTCTTATCGCAGGAAATGTATGGGCACGGCTAAACAAATACATAAAACTCATCCTTGGTGCACAACAGAGCTGAAGAAAAAAAGTAAGAGCGTTTTGACGCCGATATCAAGGATTCGAAAATCCAGAACTAAAGCAAACATTTAAGCGAGCCTAATACGAATTTTTACAAGATTACAAAATGGAAATATCGAATGCTAAAGACAATACTTGGCCAAACTTCTGTAGAACTTCTAAAGAAAATATTTTTGGATTGCCATACAAAATAGCAGTCGAAAAAATCAGAAAATTCTCGTAATACCCCCCATAATAAAAGAAGATGGAACTTTAACGTCCAACGTTCTGGAATCAATAACAGAAAAAATGAAATGCCTCTTTAAAAAGATAACATATAAAATGATACACCTACACAAAAGGAGCTACGAACATTCATTAATACGGAGGTTGATCATTTAGATGATCTCTTCTTCACCCGTAATGAGGTTGCGGAAATAATAACAATACTAAAGCCAAGAAGCACTCATGGATTAGACAATATCACTTCTAACTTAATTAAATCCATCTTCTCTTCACACCCAAATTTTGTCTTAAACATTTTTAATAGTGCCCTGAAGTATAGCTATTTTCCCTTACAGTGGGAAAAAGCTAAATTAATGCTTCTCAATAAACCACATAAACCTATAGAAAATCCTCGGTCTTATAGACCTATATGCCTAAACTCTATTTTTGGTAAAGTGTTAGAGCGTTTATTGAAATCTAGACTGTACTTCTTTTTATATCAGAATAATCTATTTCATCCGAAACAATATGAATTCACGCACGAAAAATCTGCTGCAAATGCTCTATACCAGATAAGACACATACTCGTAGATAATCGAGCTAACTATAAACATTCAGTGCTGATTTCTTTAGATTTCCAAGGTGCGTTCGACTCTGTCTGGCACCTAATTATCTTTGCATATCTACGAGAAAACAAATGTACTGCAAATTGACATAAGCTATTAAGATATTTTCTTCAAAATAGAACAAACACATATGTATCTCCAGTTGGTGAAGTTACTCGTCCTGTAGAGATAGGATGTCCTCAGGGCTTCCCGCTGAGCCCACGTTTGTGGAACATTTTAATATAAAAACTCCTAAATATAACCTTCCCACCATCAGTACATATCTAAGTCTATGCAGACGATACCATATTGATAATCTCTGGCACAACTAGACGCGAGCTTGAGGACACTGCCAATACGTGCCTAAAAATTATAGCTGATTGGTCTACTCAACATCGTGTTACTCTCAACTATTCTAAATATAATGATCTGTTATTCGTTGCAGGTCGAAAACTCACCCAAGCACGTCCCTCAACTATACGGCTCAATAGTATCACTTTAAAATTACTTCCAAGGATGAGAATCTTAGGAGTGGTCTTTGATGGAAGCCTTACCTTTCTACCCCATGCTGAATACGTTAGGGAAAAAAATTATCAAACATACAGTGAACTTATCAACATTTTCAAAAATACTTTTGGGAATAAACCAGAAACAACAACGGGAAATCTACCTCAGATGTATAGAGAGGTATTCTGTATATGGGGCCTGTGCGTGTTAGAAAAATACAAACAATTCTCATTTACTCAGAAAAGTAACCTCCATACAGCGTATCCCTCTATTAATTACTACCCGGGCATACCGTAGTACGAGTAATATAAGCTTTCCGATACTCAGTAACGTTATACCCATATATATTACCATAGAAAAAGGAATGAAACAATTAACAATATTTCAAGAACACAAGGAAATACAATGTAATAATGAAACGTTCAATATGTATAATACTGATTATATATACGACTCTTGGTCTGTACATCCAGCATTTAAACATAAAACAGGCTATGCATTAAATACATATGTTCCCAGTAACTTCAACATATATGCAGATGGTTCCTTACCAGATGGAAAAGTTGGTGCCGCTTATGTGGCAATGTTACCGTCAGAAGAAAAAGAAAAAAAAAATAGAACAATTTAGGTTTCAAGAGTATGCAACGATCTATGATGCGGAAAGAACAGCATTTGAGCAAGCATTAATATACATAAAAAATTACAAAACTCATTCCTATATTTTAACAATATACACTGAGAGCTTATCTCTTCATCAAAATATTGGAAATCTAGAATCAAAACACAAAAACATACATCGAATAAAACAGCTTATCCAGGAATTAAAATTATTACATAAAATCAAACTTCTGCATGTCAAGGCACAAGCTGGAAATGTGGGAAATGAATTACCTGACAAATATGCTACACTCGCATATTATTAAGGTAAATACATTACATGTTTGTTCTCCAGGCAATGCATTAAAAACAACTATTTAACGAAGCCAAACAAAAATGGGAACAGAAATGGCAGGCAATGGAGCAAGGAAAATAGTTTTTTACATGGATTCCTTCTGTATATCAAATTACTATAACGTTTCCACCATCTCACTTTCTTACAGAAAATTTAACCGGGCATGGACACTTCCATTCTATATTTTCCGTTTTAATATAGCAAAGAACAACAAATGCTTTTGTGGCATGGAAAGAACAAGTTTTGCTCACTACATTCATGCCTGTGCATGGACTTTGCTCTTCAGAAATAAACTACTCCAACTCAAATATAATGACTTTCATGAATCTACAAAATCTGCAATGCTGTCTAACACCAAGGCAACACAAATACTGGAACACATGATGATATTTATCCAAGAAGAAATGAATGCTCGATGACTCCAAAAAACAAAGGAACCTACTAATATCATAGGCAGCATGTTAGGGATTATTAGATAGTGGGTGGCAAAGACATGGTTGGTGGCGTACCATCCCAAACGGGGATGGTAGGGGGTTATTCGGTGTCACCATCCCAGACCAAAAAACGCCCGGTCTTGCGGACATAGTCTTGCGGACTCGGCACTAACAACCTTACATATACTCATGTATTCGACAAACACCTTGTATTATATAGGCTAGCTTAAGCTGCCTAAAGGAGTGGTTCATTGAAACCAACACTCAGACTGTTGAAAAAAAAAACACAGTCAAGGTTCCATTGTAACGAAAATCATCTCCAAATAAAGCAATTGCTGATTAAGAGAAACGTCAAAATTACAGGTGGCTTAAATGTAGAAGAGAAAATTTTACAACTATGAATAACTGAAAAATAACTATGGACAACAGTGTGATGTAGGTTTTGCTTAAAGATACAATGCCAAGAAAAACTACATTGAAAAAAAAATCAAAAGAAGAGAGGGAAACTGTTTGTGAAAGAGAGGAGAAACTCGGAAAACACTGACATGGTTATTGCTATACATAAAAAGGCGTAAATATATGAATATTATGTATGTATTGTAAAAATGAAAAATGTAACATGAAATATTTTTGTAATGGCAATGAAGAGGTTATATAATAATAACTTGAGCATGTGCATTGACATTTCTTAAAAACTTATCAAGCTATCACATCATCCAAATAGTCTCTCTTACACAAATAAGAAAATAGAATACCTAATAAATACGTAGTAAATGTGATCATGTGTAAATATCTCTTGATCTTGATAAAATATATTAATAAAATAAGTAGATGCCTTCGCAGATCTTCCTAAAACGCTTGCAAGCCGCGGCAAATGAATTGTTCAGTGTTTTATCAAAACGTCCGCGGCCTGCGTACGAAGGCTCCTATTTTTTTCAATAACGTTGTTCTAGGTGATTATGATATTATTTCTTTAAGTGAAACTTGGTTAAATAGCTCATTTGCATCCCTGGACTATTTCCCTCCCGAATACACAGTGTTTCGTCGGGATCGAGATTACGAAAAACTTTCCGTTCAATTCGGTGGTGGAGTACTAATTGCAGTTAAGGAACAATTACGGGCTATTCGCCGGTTCGATCTCGAATTCGAGTGCGAGTTTGTTTGGATTGAAATACCTCTTTGTGATAACAATAGCTTACTTATTGGCACTTTTTATATTCCTCCAAATGCCGACGGATCTAAGTTTTCTGACCAATTAGATATGCTAGGGGATAAATTGGATGTGGATCAACATCGTATACTCATACTTGGTGATTTCAATATTCCTGAAATTAACTGGAATTTGGTACATCCTTCACTGTCTGCTCATAGTGCATCATTTAAAGCGAATGCCCTTTTTTCATTTGTTAACCTTCTCGGATTTACCCAAATGAACGGTTTTCATAACTCAGCAGGACATGTGCTCGATCTGGCCTTGACCAACTTTCCTATCGACAGCCTGATGTCTGTTTCCAATCCGCTTGTTTTACCGGATGTTTGGCACGTTCCTTTTCCTGTTTCCTTTATAATTTCTGTGCGGAAAGTAAAGCACAAAGATCGTGAGTCACTTGCTTTCTCAAGAGGCGATTACTTTGGCCTTTATCAACATTTAGATAATGCAGATTGGGCTTCCATATATAGTATGACCGATGTAAATCGTGCGGTTGAAGTGTTCACAAACTATATCGTAGATGCACTTGAAAGGTTCGTTCCCAAAAAGCGTCCTTGCACAAGTCGTTATCCGCACTGGTACTCCAAGGAGCTTAGATCAGTTCTAAGAAAAAAATTGCATTACCATAGGAAATATAAGTTTGCAAATTCCGCTTTTTGGTACCTAAAATTTTCTGAGTCACGTGCGCTAGCAAAGACATTGTTGAAGCGCGATAAAATATACCGTGAGTCAGTAGAGCGCAGCTTAAATCGTGACCCAATGCTTTTCTGGCGATATGTAAAGGATCGCACAACTACAACTTCGTCATCAATAAACATAGTTGACTCGTCAGGCAATATGCTGTCTGAGCCCGAAGATGTGTCAAATGCATTCGCGAGTTATTTTTCTTCTGTTTATTCTTGCGGCCAAACTGGACTGCCTGTGCATGGCGTCAGTGATAATGCCAGTGATCACCTGTCAATTCTATCTTTTGAAATTACTGATATTGAACTTGCTATCAGGAAACTGAAGCCAAAGTTATCAGTTGCATTTGACCGCATTCCAAGCTTTATTGTTAAAGGATGCTCCTCTATTTTTGCACCCGTCTTAACGCATATATTTAACTTGTCGTTGCAGAGCCTTACACTTCCTTCACTGTGGAAGTACTCTATTACAGTGCCAGTACATAAGAATGGCAGAACGGATGACGTAAAATATTACAGACCTGTGTCGTTGCTATCTCCCTTTGCTAAGGTCTATGAAATTGTTTTATTTGAGCGCATTTCAAACTTTTTTAAGCACAAGATAAGCCCTTAACAACACGGCTTCATGTGTGGAAGGTCTGTTGAGACAAATCTGGTATCTTTTTTAAATTTTGTTTCGCCTACTGTGTGTCAACGAGGACAGGTAGACGTTGTGTATTTTGATCTCTCTAAGGCTTTTGACCTAGTAGACCATTCGCTCCTTGCACACAAACTAGAATCCTACGGCGTGAGTACCTCCCTTTGTTCCCTGTTTCTAGATTATTTGTCTAATAGACACAATTTTGTTCGTGTTCTTGGACATAACTCCCGGCCTTATGTTTCTTCTTCGGGTGTGCCGCAAGGCTCCATTCTTGGGCCGATCTTTTTCAATGCTTTTATTAATGATTTGAGCTCAATTGTTTGCAATTCGGTTGTCTTGCAATATGCAGATGATGTCAAGTTGTTTAGGCAGATCATATCCATGGAAGACTGTGAAAAACGTATGGAGGATGTTAGGCGTGTGTGCAGTTGGTGTCGTCAGAACATGCTAACGCTCAATCCTTCTAAAACCGTTATTATGTCTTTGTCTAGAAAGGTTGAAAAAATTACCTTTTGTTACCAGATTGGCAATGATCCTCTGCGAAGAGTCGAGTGCACGCGTGATCTTGGTGTATACATAGACTCTTCGTTATACTTTACTGTACATGTTAACAACCTTATAAATAGCTCTTTGCGTAAGCTGGGAGTAATTTCTAGAATCACGCGTGAGTTCACCACATCAACCTGTATTCTACGCTTATATTTCTCGTTAATCCGGACCAAGTTGGAGTTTTCCTCTCTAGTCTGGAATTGTATTAGTTCTACGAGCCAAGAGATGATTGAAAATGTTCAAAAGCGTTTTTTTTTCGAATTGTTTACGATCGTTACATTGGTCGTACTGTTTATTATTCCTATGCGAGACTCTTGGAACGATGCAAATGCCCTACTTTGAGTTCCAGACGGCGTGAGCGCGATCTTGTTTTCCTGTATAAATGTATTCATGAATTAATTGATTGCCCAGATCTCACATCTGCTATTAATATTCACGTTCCGAGTCGAGTTTTGCGGGTTTCTCCGACTTTTCATGTTAATCACATCATCCAAACCAGTCCCATGACTGCATTCAACACTTCTACAATACCCCCAGGGGAGCAGATATTGATGTTTTTTACCCAAATTTCGTAGCTTTTAAAACTGTTGTAACTAACCTGTGAACATTTTGTTGTGCATCATTACCAAGGCGTCAAGCTGTTCATGAGCACAGAAAATAAACAAATGAATGAATGAATGAATGAAATGAAATGAACAGTTCTTCCTACAAAGGTATCACAAAAAAGGAGAATACATAGTAAATATGTTGTAAATATGTATAAATGTAATCCTTATGCTGACTCCTAACTCTTTTCTATGCAATTCTCCATAACACCATCCATATAATTCTTCTTAAACAGCCTTCAAGCTACCACACCCTTAAATTTGTTGCTCATGGTTCATTTTCATTTCCTCAGGCCACATCATCAAAACAGTCCCTCTTACGAAAATTTCGAACACTACACCCAGCACCTTTAAAACAGCTTCTCTAAATCTGACTATAATCCCAATTTTCTGCCCCTGAAACACTAAACAAAAAATCAGCTCATTAAACACACAACACAAACACAGTTTAGCGAAGGCTATGTTATTGGGCGCGGCGGTCCAGATATTGTGGTCACTGGGCACCGAAATATGGCCTTGAAGAAACATCCTAATTCACATCCCTTTAAATTTCGCGTTAATGACATTCTCTATTCGACCACATTGTTTCTTCGAATCATTTTCAGTATGACTATTCATAATATCTGCAAACTAAAGCCTGGTTCACACATTTGCAACAGTTGCGTTCGCATGCAACCGAAATGACCGTAACGACAAAGTCACCAGGAAAAGTGTTTGCCGTACACAGCATGGCAAGCGATGCAAGGGGTAGCTTCGCGAAGCGATTCATGAGTCAGGGTTATTGCGGTGTTTTGGTCGTTACGGTCGTTTTGGTTGCATGCGAACGCAACTGTTGCAAATGTGTGAACCAGGCTTAATAGTGAACATTGCGTGTGTACATATGAACATATATATTCGTGCATATGTATATATATATACATGTAGATATACTCGCTTATTCGCCTATTGCCATTTAATCTATATCTTTTACAGTTCCTACAACAATTCGCAAGCCAAATAAACCATAATACAATACACAACAATACAGGTAACAGGCCAAGCAAAACAACAAGAAAGAAAAAACGAAGAATTAAAAAAAAATTAAATTGAAAAATAAAAATCCCCGCGTTTATTGCAAGCTCCTTCCGGTAGGTGGCTGCGCTTCTCACTTCTAAAATTGGCATTTATATAGACCTTTCCAAAAACGAGCTTGTGGCCGGTGCCATTTTGAGCGTTCGTGCGAATGGCGCGTGCTTCGCTCGCTTTCCGAAGCGACGAACACGCACGTGCTGGACTGTGAAGATCGCACGCTGGACTGTGATTTTGTAAACATTGGAAAGGTCTATACAACAAAGAAAAAAACGCTTTACCTATTTTTATTTTTTTCTTATTGGCTTAAACCTGTTATACCTCGAGTGACACAGGTTGGAGAGAACTTTATTTTTTAGTTTTGTTTATTCTCTTCACTTAGAATTCTGTCCCTATCTACTGGACTGGTTGACGACGACGACGACGCTACAAGATCATCTATCGGTCAGCGACATCGATCTAAGCTTTCAATTTTCTTATTACATCAAGCTGAGAGTTAGGAAAAGTTAGTGAGAAGGTAGATAAAAAAGCCACGATCATTTTGATACCCATATTGCCCTATTAGCAATAATAATTCCATCGAGAATTGGGTCCGGGACCCCTACCTGCCCCGAGCCCCTGATTCGGGTACGGTGACACGGCCATGGCTTCAGTTCGCGTTGGAAAAATAAAATTAGCTTTTTCCAGTGAAGCGCTGGATCGAGGGGACCTAGTTGACACAAGAAAATCTTTGAGTTCGGATGAATTCTTTTGAAATCATCGGGAGTATTCTTTGCTAGCATATTGCTATGCAACTATGACACCAACTATTCCGTTCTTCTTAATTGGCCGAGCGCCTTGAACTTCGTGTTTTCACTAGGAAACATGCAGGAAGGGTCGAGTGAAGAGGGAGAGCGAGGGAAAGGGGGAAGTGGGAGAGACGAGGGAGGAGGAAGGGGAGGAGGAAGAGAGGTTGGGGGAGAGGGAGAGGGGAAAGTGTGGATACTGATTCGAACAACTTTTCAGACGCTCTGACAGCTATTCAAATGAAATTGATACACCTATTGAGTAATGAAAAGATAAAATAAACCAAGAGGCAGGTAGTCATATTCAACAACTTTTTGCACGAATGTTGAATATTAACATCAAACAAGAAATCGAAATCGCGTCTTTTTCGCGCGACGGTAAAAGAAAAGTCGAGAACTCGAACTTACTCTGTGGCATTGGCCACTAAGTCGCCGGGGGAGGCATCGTCAGGAGGAGACATGCCGCTGTCCCTCCTGTGTCTGGGGTTGGTGGAAGGGCGGGTCCTGCCGGGCAGGCGTCGCTAGCGGCCATGCTCTTCTTGTTTATTTGAACGACCCGACCAATTCTCCATCGAAAGACATTAAAGTTATGCTAAAAAAATACTTTGAACCACAAACTCTTGGACTCGGTGAGGCAACACTCGGGGAAATAAGGAGTGGCAGTGCAGTGCAGTCGGGATCATTGGAGGGACTTCAAAATCTGGCCGACGCCATTAATGAACATGCTGTCACCAAAGATATTTTTGTCTTAAGACAACCAGCAAAGAGGAGGCCCCAGTTCAGGGTGTCTGGGGTTGATCCACACCTCCTGTCTGCAGAGTTTCTGGTGACTCTCCGGGCTCATAACACAGACGTTCAAATAGAGTCTGACGAATTCACTATGAGAACCTTTCTATAAAAAAAAATCAGGTAATACCACTTTCATCTTTGACCTTACTCCTTCTGGATATAATAAAATCAAACACGTTAAACGGTTAACCTTAGGTTGGGCATCGTGTCCACTGTATGAAAAAAAGTTTTATCCAAAATGTTACCGATGTTCCACATATGGCCACACCGAAAAATTCTGCCCATCAGAATCAGAGTTCTGAGTGAACTGAGCAGGCAGTCACGCGACTGATCTATGTCGAGTGGTTCGACTTGAGGACAAGCGATGTCGGGCTAGTGTGACGCGCCGAGTGGATGCTCGGCACCACAATGTAGCAGTGACTTCTGGAACAATGGCGTTCCATGAGTCGCGACTTAGGGCACGTACGGAGTATCCCACCTAGAATATCAGTCACGCGACCGATCAATGTCAAGTGCTTCGACTTGAGGACAAACGATGTTGGGCTTGTGCGACGCGCCGAGAGGATGCTCGGCACCACTTCGGAGCGGCGACTTGTGGAACATTGGCGTTCCATGAGTCGCGTCTGAGGGGCGTACGGAGTATCCCACCTGGGTGACAGTGTGGATCTTGCAAAGGTCTTCGACCGTGTGTCCACGGAGGCTATTTTGAGAGGGACAAGGTTGGCGGGTCTGTCCGACGGCTTTCTGGTCTTCCTTGAACACCTGTATCGTTCTTCGAACACGGTGTTGTGTTTCCGAAATTCAGAACTGCTGGCGCAGCCAACGGCAGGCGCCGTCAAGGCGATCCTTTGTCGCCGTTACTGTTCAACCTTGTATTAAATGAATGGCTTCAGGGCCTCGATGAGAGCATCAGTTTTGTGAGTGGTGACCTTAGTGTCTCGGCGGTGGCATTCGCCTATGATTTACGCATGATGGCTACAACGCCACAGGGACGACGAGAAAGGCTGGAAAGCCTGATGAATTTTCTCATCCCACGGGAACTTCAGATAAATGTGACGAAGTCACTTACCTTGGCTCTCGTGCAATAAAACGATAGGAAGGTGAAGGTGGACACCTCGAAAAGTTTTATGGTGGCGGGCGTTGCTGCAACAACGAGTGTCACCGCCTCGGTGTGGAAATACCTGGGCCTCCAGTTTACGGCAATGGCAAGAAAGGCAATGCCGCTGGAGAGAGAGCTGGCCGAGCTCCTGGGTAGGGTTCCGAAGGCCCCAATAAAACATCAACAGAGGCTAGTGATTTTGAGGTTTTACCCCATTCCGCACCTCCTACACAGGTTGGTGTTAGGACCCTGGTCGCAGAAGCTCCTGCTGCGACTTGACAAGATGATCACAGCCGCTATGAGAAGGTGGCTGGCACTGCCGCACGATGTTCCGATGGCATATTTTCAGTGCCGAGGTTTGCGCGGGTGGGTTGGGCGTCCCTTCATTGAGGACGACCATACCAGGATGCAGTTACGGAGGCTGGATAAGTTGTCCCAGTCTACCCACCCTGCCTGTAGAGAGGCCTTAAAGACCAGGTTGTTAAATAGTTTGGTACGAAGACCGAAGATGGCCGCGAAGTATCGCGGTAAGGAACTTTTTACAAAGAAAGCAGTGTCCAGCTTTTGAGCGGAGCTCCTCCATCATAGTGTGGATGGGGGTGCATTGAAAAATTGCAGAGATGCCCTCTATGCCCAAGCATGGGTAAGAGATGGCACGCGCCTGTTATCAGGCAAGGAGTTTATAAACTTGGTTAAGTTGCGGATAAACGCACTCCCTAACCTAACCCGTACAAAGAGAGGCCAAGGTGGCGCTCCCACGGGATGTAGAGCGGGTCGTCTTCCCCTGAGTCTCTGGGGCATATACTTCAGGCATGCCACCGGACGCATAGTACGAGGTTGGAACGCCATGACGGGTCGTGGAGTGATGATGATGATGATGATGATTGACGGTTTAATGGCGCAAAAGCGACGAAGGCCATGCTGCGCCAGACTACAGACTAATGCGACTCACAGTAACGGAAATTGAGAGCACACATGAAGCTGATGTTTTTTTATATATATATATGGTGAACAGAAAATGCAGTACTTAAATTTTGTGTAGAAGGCCACTTGCTTGCAAAAAGTTGAGAACCTGATTGAATGGAATGATGGGATGCTCGCCCAAAAAAGGGTTAGATGGAAAGGAATTTGATATGTTTAAAAGCTCTGGAAAACAGGCAAGCCGGTTCTGCTCAAGGCCTGGACAAGCACACAAAATATGCAAAATTGTCAAAGGTTCACCGCAATGCTCGCAGCTTGGAGCGGCTTCTCCACAAAGAAGATGTCCGTGAGTCAGGAAGGTGTGACCAATTCTAAGACGGCACAAGAGAACCTCATGAAAACGGTTTTTACGAGATGAATTCTCCCACAACCCCAAAACTGGCTTAATAGCATGCAGCTTGTTTGCACTCTCTAGGTTCCACTCAGATTGCCAAGCATCGAGGAGAGCTTTCCTAAGGAGGGGTTTGATATCTTGAAAGGGTATGCCCCGTTGGGTTTCTAGGAGATTGCTCGCGGAGGTAGCCAGCTGGTCTGCTTTTTCATTGTTTTTGATCCCAACATGGCTTGGGATCCAGCAGAATTTGATAACGAACCCTCGCTCTAAGCAGCGATTGATTTTATAGCGTATTAGCTTAGCGAGCATGTTTTTTGTATCTCTTACAGAGCAGAGGGCAACGATGACACTTTGGGAGTCTACAAAAAGAATTGCCTTCATTGTTTTGCTGGTGATGATATGCTCGATTGCAAGGAGAACACCGTATAGCTCCGCAGTAAAAATACTAGCCATGCAGCTTAGCCGCTGGGCCTGTATGAAACCTTCAGAATAAACAGCCGATCCCACTGCAGAAAGAGTCTTGGAGCCATCTGTATAAAATTGAGTATAGTCGTCATATTTATTCTGTAAGTCAAGAACTTCTTGTTGAATAAGCAGAGGGGACACATTATGCTTGCTATACCGTGTGAATAACCAGTTGCATGATACTGGAAGCATTGTCCAAGGGGGAATACTCTCTGCTTTTGGAGAAGGTTAATGCCATGAAGGTCTAGACCGAGAGATGACTGATCCCTGTGAACACGAAAACTCAATGGCCGCACAATGCTTGGTTTATTTTCAAAAAGACGAGCACATTGAGATTGCTGAAGAGCAAAAAAGGTTGGATGGTGAGGATCAGACAAAATCCTGGAAGTATAGCTCAAGCCCAGGTACTGCCGTCGCTTGGAAAGGGGTATCTGGTGAGAGTCCGCGTACAAGCTTAAAACAGGCGATGTCCGAAATGCACCCGTAGCAAGGCGCAGGCCAAGGTGGTGTACCGGGTCCAACATCTTCAGGGAGGATGGTCGCGCTGAGTTGTACACGACGGCACCATAATCAAGACGGGATCGTACCAAAGCGTTATACAAGCGTAGCAGGCATAGTCTGTCAGAGCCCCAAGATTTATGTGACAAAATTTTCAGGATGTTTAGGGATTTCAGGCACTTTTGTTTCAGTTCCTTTAAGTGAGAGATAAAATTCAACTTCTTGTCAAATATGACTCCCAGAAACTTATGCTCGGCTTTAACTGGTATAGGTGCTCTGTTCAATTCCAACACAGAATCAAGGGACAACCCTCGTCGAAGAGAAAATGGAACGCACACAGTTTTTCCGGATGAAAACCTGAAGCCATTTTCGTCGGCCCACTTACTGATCTTATTAATTGCTAGCTGGAGCTGGCGTTCACAGCTGGACAGATTACAAGAGGAAAATGATATCTGTAGGTCGTCGACATACAATGAATGTTCAATGGAAGGAGGCAGTATTTGAGCGAGGGTGTTAATCTTTAAAACAAATAATGTGACACTCAGGATGCCCCCCTGAGGAACCCCATTTTCTGGAACAAATGTGTCCGATAATGTGGTGCCTAGTCGAACCTGGAAGGTCCGCCCAGTCAGAAAAGCTTTTATACAACGCAACATGCGGCCCCGTACTCCGCAGGCATAAAGGTCTCGCATGATTCCATATCTCCAGGTCGTGTCGTACGCCTTCTCCAGGTCGAAAAACACAGACACACAGTGCTGCCTCTTTACAAAAGCCTCCCGGATTCTCGTCTCGAGGCGCACAAGGTGATCTAGAGTAGACCGGCCTTGGCGGAAACCACACTGATTGTTATCAAATAGGTTTTGTTCTTCAAGAAAAACACCAGCCGTTTGTTGATAAGTCTTTCGTACGTCTTACCAAGACTGCTCGTAAGGGCAATTGGGCGGTAGCTCGAAGGAAGAGTGGGGTCTTTGCCAGCTTTCAAGAGGGGTATAACATGTGCTCTTTTCCAGGATTCAGGGAAGTAAGCTCTTTCCCAGAGAAGGTTGAAAAAACTAAGCAGATGTCGTAGGGGCAGCTTACGAAGCATCTCATAGTGGATGAAATCAGGACCTGGGGCAGACTGTTTCCTGATGTCAAGAGCGAACTCCAGTTCACGGAGCGTAAAGGGCTGGTTGTATGGTGTAGAGGTTGCCCCCGACATGACTATTCGCTCGCATTCTGCTTTCATTTTGAACTGTTTAAAAGTGGCACTGTAGATTTCAGAACTCGAAACGCTCTGGAAGTGAATGCCAAGAGTATTGCTTAAGTCTTTCAGTGATGTGGGAACAGTCTTGAACAATGGAGGGATAATAAAACAGCGGTAATCCCCCTTGATTTTGCGATAACGGTCCCACACCTACCTTGCGGGGACAAAGCTGTTCAGTGAGAAGACATATTTCGTCCACGATTTCTTTTTTGCTTGTTTTCTAGTCCAGCGGGCTTGAGCTTTTCGCCTTTTGAATTCGATCTTGTTATCTATGGTGGGGTACCGTCGAAATATGCCCCAAGCTTTGTCTTGTTTCTTCATTGTCGTGGAACATTCTTCAGTCCACCATGGCTTGCCCTTTCTTGGTAATTTCCCCGAGGTGCGAGGAATAGATCGTTCTGCAGCCTTAATTATCTTCTCAGTAACATAAGCTGTAGCATCATCTGGAGACAAGACTGATAATAAAGAAATATCAAAAGTAGCAGATGAGCAGAACGTTCCCAATCCGCTTTCTCAAGGCGCCATCTCGGCGCACATTCTAAAAGAGTACTAACAGCAGCAAGGCTCTCTACGACAATCGGGGAGTGGTCGCTCCCAAATGGGTTTTCTAAAACCTTCCAAGAAAAACAAGGAAACAGAGATGGCGATGATAAAGATAAATCGATGCAGGTGAAGGAGTTATGTGCACCACTAAAAAGGTTGGAGATTTCGTGTTTAAAAGACAAAGATTCGATGACAATAAAAGTCGTTCCATGAGTTCTCCACGCGAATCAACTCGTGCACTGCCCCACATGGTGTGATGAGCATTAAAATCCCCTAATATTAAAAGGGTTGTGGTAGTTGGGCAATGAGCTTTTGAAGCTCACGCATGTGCACTGTGATCTGTGGCGGAAGATACAATGAAAAAACGGTGATTAAACGGTCGGTCAGAACCCTCATAGCCACTGCCTCGAGCGGAGTGTCCAGGGGCACCTCGGCACATGCCACCCCTCTCTGCACAACAACTGCCACACCACCGGCTGATTGAGATGATGGGCGGTCTTTACGAAAAGTGTGATAGGACCGTAAAACATTTGAATGACTGGAATTCAAATGAGTCTCCTGCAAAGCCAGAGCTATCGGTCGTAGCTCACTAAGAAAGAAACTAATGTCATCAATGTTGCGAAGGAGACCTCGACAGTTCCATTGCATAAAAGAGAGATGACCCATAAAAATTATTTAAGATCAATAAAAAGTTCTGGGCAAAAGTGCATAAAAATATCGGCGGGGCTGCCTTTTAGTGAAATCCCCTAAAAACACATAATAAAGTTAAAAACATACCTATATATAGTTAAGCTAATTTTCTTTCGGAGCTAAAATCCGAGGGATATTTCTTTTCTTTCTAGCAGTGTCCTTCTGTCGTTCTGCGGGCTCACCCGCGAAAGAAGACAAGGACTCCGCTCCCGAAGGAAGCAAGTCGTCATCTGAAGCTGGACTGGCCTCTTCCATTTTCTCTTCTATTGATACCTCTGGGCCTTTCAACGAGACTGCCTCGTCAGAGTGACCCGGCTTTCTCGGATTGTCGGTCAAGCGAGTGGGCTGTGCCCGGCCTCTGCCTGACGGGCCGGCAGGCACCTGGGATACCTGCGCTGGTTTTTTTAGGGGTGCAGAGGAAACACTGCCTGCCTTCGAGCATGAAGGCACAGGGGTGGCAGTTTCGATGCTACCCTCGGTGGATGGGAGAGGTTCCGTCAGTGACACGTTGACCTCCATGGCCTCCTCCACCCCCTGTGTAGAGGAAGGAGGGGATCCCTTTCGGAATTGGGAGCGGGTGGGGTCAAGCTCCACCCGAACCTTCGGGGCCAGGCGTTGCGGAAACGCCTTGGATTTCGTGAGCTTCTGTGGGGCCTCAGGCTTTTGAGACCCCACAGAAGTCTCTGTAGGGGTGAGGGGACTGGGTGGGCACTCAGTGCCTCGAAGACTATACTGGGTACCCACAGATGCCTTTGACAGCGACCTAGTCCCTCTGGCGGCCGCCTCGGCGTACGTTCCTGCTTGAAGGAATGAAAAGCGTTTTCGTGCTTCATGGTAGGTCAAGTTTTCCTTTGTTTTTAAGGTTAAAATCTCTTTCTCCTCTTTAAACTTTGGACATGATCGCGAGTAAGCAGGATGGGCACCAGTGCAGTTGATGCACTTAGGGGTTGAGCTACTACACGTATCTGTTGGGTGGTCTGTGCATGCACACTTTGCGCAGGTTGTTTTCCCGCGGCAGGTGGCAGAGCCATGACCAAACCGTTGACACTTGAAGCAGCGTCTCGAGTTCGGGACGTATGGGCGCACCTTAACTGTGGAGGTAGCCCGCCTTGATACTTTGTGGCAGCACCGTGGAAGAGAATGTAAGTACTATATGTTTTGTTGGTCGCTCGTTTCCGTCTTTACGAAGCAGGATTCGTCGTGCTGCCGTTACTCCTTGACTGGAAAGACCTTCCAAAATCTCCTCGTTACTTGACTCTAGCAAGTCATCCTCGGAAATTACTCCTTGGCAACTATTTAATGTTCGATGTGGAGTGACGGAGACGTTATGCTCGGAAATCTTTTTTAGGTCCAAGAGGGCAGCACTCTGTGTGCCATTTTCCACTTCAACAAGCAAGTCACCAGATACTAGCTTCTTTGCTTTGAAGTTTTTGCCTTCAAGTGTTTCTAGGGTTTTTGCGATCAGAAAAGGTGACAACTTCGCAAGAGGTTTTTCTTCTTGTTCGGAGTGCATAACAAGGAATCGGCTAAAGGTGTTCTGTACCGTTGAAGACTTATCATTCAGTTTTACTTCGGTCCGACCCCTTTTCAGGGGCCGATCAGAGGGTTTAGAACGGAGGGGTGCCATAAGAGGGCAAAGAATGTTCGGAATCCGCGGTGCACCGCCCACCCCCGAGCCCAACAAGGGGTTAGGTAACGCACCATAACAAGATGGGCTTGGCTGGAGACGTTACGCTAACAGTGCTGCCGGGAAACTATACCCAAGTGTGGGTCAAGACAGAGGTCTATTACCACCCAAGGTTAGCCCTTGTCGCCAAAGAGGGGTGAAAAAGGAGTAAGAGAAATGAGAGAGAAGTAAAAGAAACAGGAAAGGTAAAGGTGAAAGATTGGAGGGGATAGTAGGAGAAAAGGCGACTAGACTGAATCATCCTGGCCGGGCCTTACCAGGACTCCCGTCTACAGGAAGCAGGGGCCAAAGTGGTGTGTTGCCTCGCCCGGGGGCCCCGAAGGGTCCAAACCTACCCCGGGCTCGGCTCAACCACCAGGATGCCCTTTTCCCTGGACACGGGCTCGCCACCCACAGCCAGACGTGGGTGGGTCTTACCCACGTTTTACTCAGGGTCCGTAATGTAGTCAACGTGGCTGGGGTCCGTGGTGGCGCTACTCACCAAGCACCTAGCACCTAAGGTGCAGGCGCCCCCTGCGAGGCTCGGGGTCCGTGGAGACGCCACTCTCCAAACACCTGCTTTCACAGGTGCCCCCTGCGGGGGGGTCGTGGAGTACTTGGCTGATAAGCTCAAAGGGGTTGGATGGGATGTGGCAATCGAGCCGAAGATTGAGACGGATAGGGGCACAGTGGAGCCTGATCTTGTCCTCAAAAGGAAGGGCCAGTCTGTCATTGTTGACGCTCAGGTTGTGGGCACTATGTTGCCCTTGCGTGAAGCTCATCGCCAGAAAGTGGCTAAGTACAGCTTTCCTGACTTATTACAAAAGGTTCAGGTTACACCTTCTGACCTCCCAGCTGTGACCAGTGCCACAGTGAGCTCGCGTGTATTTTGGGCACTGGATAGTGTGTCAGCACATCATGATCTTGGTCTTGGCCGTTACGACTCCAGTTTTGATTTACCCACACAAAGTCTGCGGTAAGCGCGTTATACTAAATTATAACTAAACTGGAGGACGTCAAGAGTGAGGGGAAGGGGGCGATCTTAATGTCTCTAGACATTAAGGTGATGATGATGATTAGGAGTTTATTGGCGCAGCAGCAACGAGGGCCATAGTGCGCCAAACTCAACGTATTTAGAGCATACTATAACAAAAGTTTACTTTGAGGTTACGTACTTACAAATGGTATAAATATCCAGTTTGTTTTAAAAAGTCTAAGACACGGCTGAAAGGAACTAAAGGTTTATCGCCAAGCAAAAATGAGGGATGAAATGGGAGATGATCCCTAAAAAGTTCGAAAAAACATGATTGACGGAGTGGTTGATGGGACGAACAATGCCACAAAATGTGCAACACGGTCAGAAGCTCTCCACAATGTTCACATAGTGCAAAATCTTCACCACGAAGGAGATACTGATGTGTCACGCGCGAGTGACCTATTCTTTGACGGCACAGAAGAACCTCCACACGACGTTTTCTGTTATAAGAGCTCTCCCAAACGCCCAGAACGGGCTTCATAATGTGAAGTTTGTTGTTGCTCTCAGTATCCCACTCAAGCTGCCATTTGAGAAAAATAGATTTCCTCAGAAGTGGTTTCAAATCTTGGTAGGGTAAGCAAGTGAATGTTATTGATGAGCCTCGGGCAGACACGGACACTTTATCCGCCTCTTCATTGCCCTTATAATCCCAACGTAGCTTGGCACCCAGCAGAACTTAATGTCCCGACCGCGTCGCAGGGCGCTGTTGATCTTACCATGTAGATGTTGTGCAAGGAGATTCTTTGTGGGCATCAGGGAGGACATAGCCAGTAAGGCACTTTGTGAGTCGACAAAAATTACAGCTTTCATTATACTATTGTCGAGTATATGTTCGACCGCTAGTAAAATAGCATAAAGCTCTGCGGTGAAAATGCTTGCCCTACAGTCAACTTGTGTGACTTTGCTGTAGGAGGTGGAATACAGAGCACACCCTACAAAAGACGACGATTTGGACCCATCTGTATAAAACTCCAGGTAGTCTGCATATTTTTGTTGCAAGGAGAGAAACTCCTGCTGGAGGATTTGTGGTGAAATGACCCTCTTACTGTATTTTGCGAGTGACCAGTCACAGAAAATCGGCAGAGCATCCCAAGGAGCAACTCTATGAGTGTTTTTAAGCAAGGAAATCTCATAGAGGGGGATATTAAGGGATTGACAAGTACTTTGCAAACGGAGGCTTACTGGTTTAACAATGCTCGGCTTGTTTTCGAAAAGCTGTGAACTTCTGCATGTATGAAGGGCACTGTAGGAGGGATGCTTTGGATTTGAAAATACTTTGTAAGCACAAGAGACGCTGAGGTACTGCCTCCGTTTCTCGAGGGACATTTAATGCGTATCAGCATACAAACTCTTCACAGGAGATGTGCGAAATGCACCTGTAGAAAGTCGTAGTCCAAGGTGGTGTATTGGGTCAAGCATCTTAAGAGCAGATGGTCGCGCTGACCCATATACTACTGCACCATAGTCGAGGCGGGATCGAACTAAGGAGTTATACAATCGTAGGAGACATCGCCTATCAGAACCCCACGACATATGCGACAGCACCTTTAGGATGATTGATGACATCAAGCATTTCCGTTTTAAAGTTTTCAGATGGGGCACAAAGGTAAGTTTCTTGTCAAAAATCACACCCAAAAATTTGTGTTCTTGCTGGACTGATATTTCAATGCTATTAAGATGCAAGGAAGGATCAAGAGACAATCCCCGGCGCAATGAAAAAGGAACGCAGACTGTTTTTTCAGGGGAAAAATGAAGCCATTTTCGTCTGCCCACTTGCACATTCTATTGATTGTAAGTTGCAACTGTCGTTCACAACTCGAGAGGTTACACGAAGACACAGAGATTTGCACATCATCCACATATAGAGAGTAAGTTACTGATGAGGGCATAACCTTAGCTAGACTGTTAATCTTAACCGCAAAGAGGGTAACGCTCAGCACTCCTCCTTGAGGAACACCATTTTCTTGAGAGAAAACATCTGACAGTGTGGAGAACAATCGGACCTGAAAAGTTCTTTCGCTGAGAAAGCTCTGTATGCACTGAAGCATGCGGCCCCGTACACTACAGTTGTACAAGTCACGAAGTATTCCGGACCTCCATGTGGTATCGTATGCTTTGTGTAAATAAAAAAACACTGAGACACAATGCTGCCGGTGTACAAATGCCTCACGTATAGCGGTCTCTAGGCGAACCAAATGATCTGTGGTCGCTCGTCCCTCCCGAAAGCCGCACTGGTTTGCATCAAAAAAATTCTCAGTCTCTAAGAAATGGACAAGACGACGATTCACAAGCCGCTCATAAGTCTTCCCTAAGCAACTTGTGAGTGCGATGGGACGATAGCTCGTAGGAATGGAAGGGTCTTTCCCCGGTTTCAAGAAAGGGATTATGTGGGCATGTTTCCAGCAACGAGGAAAGGCAGCGGCTTGCCATAGATGATTAAAGAAAGTTAACAGACCGTTCATAGATTCAGGGGACAGTTTCCTCAACATTTCATAGTGGAGTCTGTCTGGCCCTGGTGCAGACTGCTTCTTTGCACCAAGAGCGACCTTGAGTTCAGACATTGTGAATGGTCTATTATAAAAATATGAACCACCCTCCGACATCGAGATGGGCTGCTTTTCAACAGTCGACTGGAACTTCTTGAATTTTTCACTAAAATTAGAGGAGCTACTAATAAGCTGGAAATGCTCCCCAAGAACATTTGCATGATCTTGCAGCGATACAGAGGGGGAAAAAACAGAGGAGTTCGGAAAGATTGGTAATCTCCTCGGACTTTCTGCAAGCGATCCCACACTTCTTTAGCAGGAACAAAGCTATTTAGAGAAGATATATATTTTTTTCATGACGTCCTCTTTGCCTGTTTCCGTGTCCAACGTGCATTGGCCTTACATTTTTTAAATTCAATCAGGTTAAAAGCAGTGGGATAACGGCGAAATATACCCTATGCCTGGTTCTGTTTCCTGCGAGTGACTGTGCAGTCCTCATTCCACCAGGGTTTGCATCTCCGGGGTAGGACGCCGGATGTTTGCGGAATAGAAGATGCAGCAGCATTAATTAAACATTCAGTGACAAACGCTGTCGCCTCCTCGGGGGACATACTACGAAAGAGCGATGGATCCAGTACGGCATTTAAACCAAAAAGAGCCCAGTCAGCCTTCTCTAACTTCCACTTTGGAAGCCGGGTCGAAAGCGAAGGAAGGGGTATTGAGCTTTCTAAAATTATGGGGAAATGATCGCTGCCAAATGGATTATCTAAAACCTTCCATGAAAAGCACGGAAGTAAAGCTGGTGATGATATGGAAAGGTCTATTGATGTAAAAGTTTTATGAGCAGCACTAAAAAACGTTGGCTCCTTTTTATTCAGAAGACAGAGCCCGGAGGATAATAAAAGTCGTTCTAACACTCCACCACGGGAATCCTGACGAAAACTACCCCACAAAGGGTGGTGGGCGTTGAAATCACCTAGAATTAAAAAAGGCTTAGGCAGCTGATCTATGAGCCCTTGTAGCTCGTGGAGCTGCAGTCGAACGTTGGGTGGCAGGTAGAGAGAGACGAGGGCGATGAGTCGGTCAAGGAGAACGCGAACTGCGACTGCCTCGAGTGGTGTTTGTAGAGGAACCTGAGCACACACAACCCCGCTCTGCACTACTACTGCGACACCACCAGAAGGGTTAGGAGAAAGGCGGTCCTTCCTAAAAACCTGGTGACGGCGTAAGACCTGTGTGTTTTTGTCATTCAGATAGGTTTCCTGTAAACAGAGTGCCACAGGACGAAGCTCATCGAAAAAACAATTAACGTCATCAATATTACGAAGAAGGCCGCGACCGTTCCACTGCATAATACCTAATTGTTTACTCATAGCAGTGCTAAAATTAAAACAAACTTTAACTTATAAACTGCAAAAATGGATAAAAGCAGGTTACTAAGGTTTAAAATCAATTTTTATGCGCGGGGCATTTTTCTTTTTCGCGCTATCATTCTGCTTCCCACTAGAGGTAGTGGGAGCAGCAACGGAGGACTCCGATCCCGAGAGGATAGCCTCGTCATCGGATCTGAGCCCACACTCTTCCATGGGCTCTTCCGGTGGTGCCGTCAGTTGACCCTTAGGAGCCAACTGCTTCGACATCTCACCGGGCTTCCTCGGGGTAGTGGTTCGGGGTGGCTGGCCCCGACCCCGGGGGAGCACAGAGGCAGGGGGGGCCATCCCCTGCTCTGGGGTGGATGCTGGCGGGCCAGCACCCTCCCTGGACTTGGGACATGGTGCCGTTGGCACCGTTCCCGCAGGTTTGGGTGGGGACTTTGACGGCACCCGCAGATCGTCCGGAGACGTCTGTGTTCCCGCCGATGCCATTACTGGCCGTGCAGGCCCCCTACGCACGACCTCGGCATATCCGCCTTTTGCCAAGAAAGAAAAACGTTTTTTGGCCTCATGGTAAGGAATATTTTCCTTTGCCTTTAGAGTGAGAATTTCTTTCTCTTGCTTCCACAATGAACAAGAGCGAGAGTATGCCGGGTGAGGACCGTCACAGTTGCACATTTCGGACTGTTATCGCAGGTGTCAGCAGCATGCTCTCTGCTGGAGCACTTGGCGCAAGTGTCGACTCCCCGACAGCTCCGTGACCCATGGCCAAACCGTTGGCACTTGAAGCACCTCTGAGGGTTCGGCACATAGGGCCGTACACGGCACTGTAGATAGCCTGCCTTCAGAGTTTCAGGTAGTGTGGTCGAGTCAAAGGTCAGGATGACGTGTTTGGTTTTCCTTTCAACACCATCTCGGCGGATGGTGATGCGGCGCGCAGCTACAACCCCTTGACCGGAAAGGCCCTCAACGATTTCTGCCTCGGATGTTTCAAGCAAGTCATCCTCGGAGATGACTCCCTGTATGGTGTTTAGCTTGCGATGCGGTGTTACGCTAACTTTGTAGTCTGCGACGGCATTCAAAGCTAGGAGAGCTTCACTTTGTTCTTTTGTATTAATTTCAACAAGAAGGTCACCCGATGCCATCTTTTTGGCATTAAAATTCGTTCCAAAAATACCTTCGAGTACCTTTGATACGAGAAAGGGGGATAGTTTGGCAAGTGGCTTTTCGCCCTCTGAGTGAAGTACTAGAAACTTAGGAAATTTTAAGAATTCAATACGTTGTGCGGGATGGTCTTTTACTTCGGTGCGGACCCTTTTCTGGGCCCGATCAGTGGTTTTTTGTTTAGAACCCATATAGATAGTAAGGAAAATTCAGTGCCCGGGTGCACCGCCCACCACGGAGCCCAACAAAGGGGTAGGTAATGTGCCATAGCAAGATGGGCTTGGCTGACACAATTACTCTACCAGTGCTGGCCGGGCACTATACCCTAGTGTGGTTGCAGGGACAGGACCTGTTTCCACTCAAGGTTGGCCCTTGCCGCCTAAGGAGGTAAAAACGGAAGGAAGAGAGTGTAGGAGAAAAGAGAAAGAGGTGGGAGGAAAAGTGAAAGAAGGAAGAATAGGGTAGAAGAGGCGACTGACTGAATCATCCTGGTCGGGCCAAGCCAGGACACCCGTCTACGAGAAACAGGGGCAGAAGCGGTGTATTGCATCCCCCGGGGGGCCCCGAAGGGTCCAAACAAACCCCGGGCTCAGCTCAACCACCAGGGTCCCCTTTTCCCCGGACACGGGTTAAGCCACGCACAGCCAGGCGTGGGTGGGCGAACCCACATGGCTCGGGGTTCGTAGTGACGCCACTCACCAAGCACCTACTATAAAGTAGGTGCCCCCTGCGTGCGGGTATGGTGGCCCACGTGGCTGGGGTCCGTGGTGACGCTACTCACCAAGCACCTAGCACGTAAGGTGCAGGCGCCCCCTGCGGAGCTCGGGGTGCGTGGAGACGCCACTCTCCAAACACCTGCTTCCACAGGTGCCCCCTGCGGGGTAGACATTAAGGGAGGCTTCCACTCGCTTTGTGCCCCAGTACTTATTAACAATCTCAGAGAAAACAACTGCCCCAGAAATCTTTTCAGTTTGATTCGAGACTTTTTAACAAACCGTAAAATGTCATACTTAACAAAACGTGACAAAATTACTCGCGCCTCAGTAAGGGGGTGTCCGCAAGGTTCACCTCTCAATCCACTTCTTTTCAATGTTGTAATTGCAGATCTCGTTCAACAAAATTCGAAGACTGTTTAACAATTCAGGCATTTGCTGACGACGTTAACCTAAAATTGACGGGAAAATCATGCAAAGACCTGGAGGACAATGCAAACCGGGCCCTAATTCTCATTAAAGAATGGGGAGATAGAAACAGGCTAAGCTTTAACCCAGCCAAGTGCGAAGTTCTTGATATTGGTGATCGATATAAAAAACGAGTACCGAACCTTAAAAAGTGAGGTCACAATCTCACTCATGTAAACTCACTAAAAATTCTCGGGGTCGTTTTTGACTCAAACCTGACATTCACTGCACATGCAGAATTTCTAAAATCTAAAATAACTCAAAGCACTCAAGCCCTCGGCATATTTTCCGGGGTCGACTGGGACATAAAGGGGCCACAATTCAGAGACATTTATATCATAGGAATGGAACGAGCAATTACTTACGCCGCCCCCGTGTGGTGGAAAAACACAAACAACTCGCACTTGGCCAGAAAGCGACAGTCCGTACAAAGAACGCCACTTTTGAAAATTTCTAAAGCATACCGCACCGTAAGCAATACCAACCTTAATATTCTCTCAAACATTATACCAATAGCACTAACACTCGACAAAGAAGCCGCGTCATATAACTTGTTTCAGCGAAATAGTGACTACACCATACTTGGGACGACCTGGGAGACGGAAAAATCCAAAAACTGCTAGATCCCTGGGATACGCACCCAGCAGAAAAAAAACATCTGTACCATACTTTAAAAAACGTGCTTAGCACTGCTCAACGTAACATCTTCACCGATGGATCTGTCAGCAACCAGACAGTATGAGCATCATATAAAATACTTGATGATTCGGAAAGAACAAACAAGAAAGCAATGTACAACCTAGGAAAACACGCAACAATATATGATATCGAAATGATTGCAATTCTGAAAAGCCTAGAATACGTATCAAGCCATAAAACCAGTACAACCATTAACCTATTCACGGATAGCTTATCCACACTGCAGGCCCTAGCTAACCCCCACAATAGCCATCCAGTAATTAAATTGATAATAAATACCATTAAAGCAATACTAGCAATGCATAGCATAAATCTAATGCAAGTAAAAGGCCATACTGGGATTGAGGGCAACGAATTGCAGATAAATTGGCAAATAAAGCGAGATGTCATGGAGAACCGGTAGCGTTACCCATGGAAAAAAACTATGTCAAAAAAGGGTCGCCGCATCCCTAACATCTGAGCCGTCACGTCCGTAAAACGTCAAAATAGTGGCTTTATTATTCCGACACTTCCCTCACTGCAGCCGTCCCAATTGTAGCCATTTCGTGGTTTCGTCATAGAGTAATCTACACAAGGGAAAGAGTGGCCGCGCGTTTCGCGGCCGAGCGTTTAGTTTTCTCACCGACCGCTAAGTGGTGCCAGTGTGCCAATGAAAATATTTCGTGAGGTTTGTTATAAATAAATACTCAAGTTTTAATTTTATTATATTTAAAATTGTTGCAAGTATCATAAAGGGTGAAATAGTTTTTGTTTACTACGTTAAGATCACGTGATGTACGGGCCAGTTCTGGTTCCTGCAGTTGCTCTGAGAAAGCGGCTGGAGTGGCTGGAGCGGGACGGACGGACGGACGGACGCGTGCGTGGACGGCGTGACCGCATGGTGCCTGACACCTGTCAACGCGTTTTGTGTGTGAGCACAGCGAGCAGAATGTGAGCACAACGTGGATATTGTCTGCGCCTAACAGGTTTCTTCAGAAGGTAAGACGTTTTCTAATTTCTTTGTTATTGCTTAGTCGCGAGCAAAACACAGCGTGCGCAGACAAGGGCAAGAGAAAAAAGCGAACTGTATCGTGTCCGTTTCTTTTACCCGTTATTTGCGTGCTCAGAGGTCCAACAGACGCTGCGAAATAAACCTCAGACAGCAGCCGGCTTTTCCCGTGTGTGTTATTATTGTTACATGGGCTGCGCTATCGTACTAAGAGCTTCGAATATTTGTGTTTATATCTTACATTTTTTTCTTTCTCAGATGCCCTCCGGTTGCTACTACGGTAGCTACTGCTGTGTCGCATGGTGCAAAAACACCGGTAAAACGCACAAGAAACCCGGCACAAAGTTCTTCCGAATCCGACGTGACGCAAGGTAGGTTGGCGTGAGCTCCTTCTTGTCAATAGTTCCTTGGAACCATTTGCATACTTGAGCATATAAAAAAATCCAAATAATGTATTTTTCTTCACAATATAATTATTACTAGAATGCGCTTTTAAATCAAGCGCTAAAGTTGACTGGATGCCTTAACTGTAATGTGAGGATTTGGGCTAAGCGATCTCAGGTCAGTTATACTAATTTTAGTACTGAATTACCACTTTGTCTTTGAAGATAAAAACTGACAAATTAATCTTATAAGACAAAATTGTTAAGGAAAAGAAGCAGCCCTTGATTTGTCTCATACATAGCTTGAATGTATCGTTTTTAATGTGGCTCTAAATTGGGGTTATAAAGGTGCTGCTTCATGGTGGGGTGAATTTTCGTGTTTTTATAATGTGGCTCTAAATTTGAGTTATAAAAGCGCTGCTTCATGGTGGGGTGAATATTGCTCTCTACTGATACTGTCTTTTCCTAAAGAAATGTGAATGTGCACCGGCTGTTAATTAGCTATAAAATGACCTGTTGTGGGGCGAGTCGGTGAACGTTAGAAATCATGTTTTTTGTGCGAAAGGACAAACACAAGGGAGGACAACAAGCACAAGCGCGCTTGTGCTTGTTGTACTCCCTTGTGTTCTTCCTCTTGCGCAAAAACCATGATTTCTTAGTTGAGCTTCTTTTGCACTAGCGGAGCCAAAATGTCGAAGAGAGGGTTGCAGAGTGGCATCTGACATTTTGTTCCAAAGTGTACATTTAACACATGGAAAAACAATATATATTCCAGGTCAAAAGCTTGGCTCGACTATGCCAAGACGTACGATCTTCTTGGAAAGACTCCTTCGCAACTCTATGCCACCTATCGCGTCTGCAGTGATCACTTCACTGCAAAAAATTGTATGGACCCAGGGCAAACAACCCTAGTGCGATCAGCTGTGCCCACCTCCCATAAACTGGGCATCTGCAATAGGTGATTGTAATAATGTGTTTCCCTAATATACACAAAGGTATAAGTAACTTCTCTATGTAGGCTAATAAGCCCATTCTTCCAGGTTCCACTCAGGCAACCAGCTCATCTGGCCCTTTACTCCAGTGCAGCTCCGTCGCAGCGAGCCGTGCTGTGCTTGGTAAGAGGCTATCTCGTCATGGTGCACTTCTGTGTCTAATAATGAATCCTTTCCAGACCAGGCAGAGCCCGACAGACTGCAGAATTCACCACTCCCATGCAGCTCCGCAGTAATGCACACTGCAGCACTCGGTAATATAGAGTTATTTTAAAGCACCAGCCTGTGCCTAATATGCGCACTCTTCAAGGTCCCACTCAGGCAACCAGCTCGTCTGGCCCTTCACTCCAGTGCAGCTCCGTCGCAGCGAGAAGGGCTGTGCTTGGTAAGAGGTTATCTCGTCATGGTGCACTATTGTGTCTAATAATAAAACCTTTCCAGACCAGGCAGAGCCCGACAGACTGCAGAATTCACCACTCCCATGCAGCTCCGAAGTAATGCACTCTGCAGCACTCGGTAATATAGAGTTATTTTAAAGCACCAGCCTGTGCCTAATATGCGCACTCTCCCAGACCCAAGTCAAGCAACCAGATCTTCTGGTCTTTTCGCTGGCCACTGTGGTCCAGGTCAACACTGTAAGTGTCCCATTTTGCTTTCGCCACTTTTTGAAACATATTTGTGTGAACCTCTATAGGCCAGTAGATAATACAATCTGTCCCAGAAGGATCAGATTAAAGAATTCTAGGTCTCTTTATAAGCTATAGTCTTTGATTCGTGTGTGTGGCATACCGATCTAACCATTTGTATTACTAATGACTGGGGAACAAGGCGCAAAACAACATTACGTCCATAACCTACAATAACATTTTATTTTCTGGTAGTTCTCTTGCCAATCTTTTTAATGACTTTTTTGTAAATTTAGTATCTACTTCAGACACAACCGACGCTCGAAGTTACATACAAAAAAGAGTTGAAGAAACTATTTATTTAAGTCCAGTCACCGAAGAAGAGATAATAACAGTATTTCGCAGCGTGAACATCAGTAATAGCTGCGATGCTGACGACATACAAATACGCCCAGTTTTATATGTTTTGGATATTATTAGTAGATGCCTAGCACATATTTTTAACCTTTGTCTTGAGATGGCCATATTTCCTAAAAAAATGCAAATAGCGAAAGTCGTAGTACTTCATAAAAAAGGTGATAAAAATGATATAAACAATTACAGACCTGTCTCACTTCTTCCAGTTTTTTCAAAAGGTCTAGAAAAAATAATCTACAATCGCCTCATCGTATTTATTGAAAAGCATGACATTCTTACAGAGTCACAGTTTGGGTTCAGAAAAAAACGTTCTACAGAAGTAGCTTTGTTAGATCAAAAAGAATTTATCTTACGCAATTTTGAAGAAAAGAATGTAGTACTCGGCATATTTATAGATTTTACGAAGGCTTTTGATTTTATTAATCACGAGTTGCTTATTCAAAAACTCCATATCTACGGTATAAGAGGACACACAGCGCTCCTCATTAAATCATATCTTGATAATCGGTGTCAGTATGTCAATATCGGTGGTAACGTCTCTAATATAAAACCTATAAAATCCGGGGTACCACAAGGTAGCATACTTGGACCACTGCTTTTTAATATATACATAAACGACATCATTAATATTGCGCCGCAGGCTAAATTTATCATTTACGCCGATGACACCAGTATTTTCTTATCAACTCGGAACTGTAATGATATCATCCCAATAGCAAACGACGTAATGAGAAGGCTAGAGGCATGGTCCTCGTCAAATAATCTTTTAGTGAATAAAAATAAAACTAAAGCTATCCTTTTTAGTCCTAAGAATCAGAATATTTCACTATCGAGTGACATCGTTCTATACTCGTCCCCCATAGAAATTGTAAATACTTTTAAGACTTTAGGTGTATTGTTTTCAAATCACATGTCTTGGTCTCAGCACATTGATTATATTATTTCAAAACTAGCTGGTGTCATCGGCATGCTATACCGACATCGTTTAATCCTCCCGCAAAGTGTTAAGTTGCTCTTGTATAACACTTTATTTGTATCACATTTAAACTACTGTCATCTAATATGGGGCACCACGACAAAAACAAATCTTTATAGAATATTTTTATTGCAAAAAAGGGCGATAAGACTTGTGGAGCAGTGATAATACAATCGTCCCAGAAGGATCAGTTTAAAGACTCTAGGTCTCTTATAAGCTATAGTATTTGATTTGTGTGTGTGGCATACCGATCTAACCATTTGTATTACTAATGACTGGGGAGGTGTGGGAAACTGAAACACACATATCAAGCGGAGGTTTCAAGAGAAATCTTCATGGCTGTTTTGCGTTTTTCATGCTATTTCCGCCTTTCGAACTTGCAAGGTTATCAAGGATTTTACGTGAAGACATTTAGTACAGAACATTTTACATGACTAGTAAACGAATAACGTAATTGGTGGTCAGAAGTTTCACTGGATTTGACAGTGCTTAAATGGTAAAGCACAAGAAGAAAATTCAGGCTTCACTCCACACCTTACCTGGTATGCTACTGGTTAGTGGTGCTTGTACTGGTTAAATCGTATCGCACTTATTGCAACTGTTTTCAATCTCACTGACTTGTTGCCATTTTTATAGCTGGTCCAAACCATCCTGCACCTGTTCGCCGCAAGCTCACGAAAAGGCCCGAGGATGTCATCAAGCGACTCCAGGCGAGAATTTCCAGCTACAGAAAGACGATAGCCAGACTGCGGAAACAGCAGCTGAAGACGCCTCAGACAGCTTCTCAAGCTCTGGAAATAATTCGGCCTCATGTTTCTGAAGAGGTATTTCACCTGATATCATCGCATGTAAAGAATAGGTCGAAGAGCAAGGGGAAGCGATTTCCACTGTGGCTGAAGAAATTTGCGCTCCATCTGAATTTTCATAGACCGCCGGCATACCGATTTATGTCTTCAGTGTTCACGCTACCATCTCGGCGTTCACTACGAAGGTGGCTCGCCAATGTCAAAATGACGCCAAGGTATCATTCCAGGCATCATGTCATCGATTGCGTCAAAAACAAGGTCATGGAATGAACGCGACGCATTTGTACCATAGTGTTTGACGAGATGATATTGAAAAAGAACTTGTCATACGATGTGGCGTAGGATGTTGTCCTCGGATTTTCAGATGATGGTGTTGAGCGAACTTTCAGTATTGCTGACAGAGCCCAGGTGTTCCTCCTCTCTGGAGTTTCTAGGAGGTGGGTGCAACCTGTAGCATATACTATTGGGCATACGTCAACACCATCCTCTGTAACTCGTAACCTGCTGATGTCAATGATTGAGCAGCTGAAGGACATTGGCATTACTATCAAAGCAGTGGTCTGTGACCAGGGTGCCTCAAACGTAAGTTTGGCGCATCAACTTGGGAGTGTCTGTTGAGCAGCCATTCTTCAAAGTAAGAAATGAAAGTGTCTATTTTATTTTTGATGTCCCGCACCTGATAAAGACCACCCGTAACAACCTGCAAGCCCTCAAGCTTCACATCGGGAGTGAAACTGTAGACTGGAACTACATTGTGCAACTTTACCACTCCACGCACGAGATGCGACTACGATTAGCCCCGAAACTGACAGACCGGCATATTTACCAGAAACCTTTCAGTAACATGAAGGTGAAACGTGCGACTCAGGTCCTCAGTTCATCAGTATGCGTTGCACTTTTAGCTCTTGTGTATGCCAGACAGCTCTTTGAGGCGGCCATGTCCACGGCATACTTTTGTGACCGCATGGAAAAACTTTTTGACTGTCTTAACAACTCGAGACCAAAAAAATCTGAACAAAAATTACACTATGCGATTAGAATGGGCGACACTGAAATCGTTGATTTCCTTTGCAACCAACTTCCATGGGTGGCAGCCTGGAAGTTTGAGGGTAGACGGCAGCCACAAACAGTCACTGGGTGGCAGGTTACTATCAGGGCCTTCCTCATGCTCTGGGGGGATATTTCTGAGAAATATAAATTCAGCTTTCTTTTGACACGGCGACTGCAGAAAGATGCCCTCGAAAATATTTTTCGGGCAGATGAGGCAAAAACACGGATGCAACACCAATCCTAATGTGTATCAGTTTATTTGTGGACTGAAGCACATTGAGATTAGGAAGCTCCTAAAACTCTCGGAAAAGAGAAATGTTGAAGATGACAACACTAACATCCTTCATGAGATGTCCCCGTTTTCCCTAGAGACAACCTCAATCGCTGATGCCGTGGAATGTGCCCCCGTGGACGACTTCTCTCCATTGGACGATATTTCGGAACTTGCATCAAGTAAAGAGTCTAACATAATATACGACTCTGCCACCTATTATGTTGCAGGATTTCTAAACAAGCTGTTCCTGGAAAAAAGTTCACAGGGTCGTCTGACAACTTGAACTGGCCCCACCAGTATTTTACGTTGCTTAAAGCCTTTCATATTCCAGGAAAGATGTTCGGCAACTTAACTGTTCCTTCGGAGGCTACTTTCACTTACATTCAGAGCCTGGAATCTCACTTTATGTGTGTTATAGAAAGCGTAGCACACCTGCGCAATGTCTGTGATGTTCTGTATCACCATCTGTCGCGTATTGTTTTTTTGCATTTATGCTCCGAGGAGTGTCAGCGGAGGTTTTTGAAGATGTTTTGCAGGGTGCGGTTGTGCTGGCATGTGCGTTTTATTAATCTAAACTTTGAAAAAGTTCGGTTTCATTCTTCTCTTGCTGGCGCTCAACTCGACAAGCTCAAAGCTTAGTATAGTATGGTGTTTCAGGCGCCTATGAAAGAACGATTTTTAATTGGGCTTTGCAGTTTGCATGCCGATTATATTTCTGGCTTTTTTGCAACTTTATAATACAGGGCACAGTTTTTTTATATACGGGATGAGGACGTTTTGTAGCAAAGTGATATTTGATGGGTGCGTGCGTGGAGTATATGCCGAACATGTCCGATATGTTAATGTTTTAATCAATGTGCCTTGTATATTGACCAAATGTTGTGTGATTACTTTGGTAACAGATTTTTTGTATATTTTTATTACCTAACACTGTTAGGTGGTTTGACCTTAGCTGCCTGTTCTTGCTGTAATTTCCCACAGGCCCTGTAGTAGCATTGCTATATTTTCTGCTGTACACTCATTGTGTTGAATATGGATGGGAATGTTGAATATTCCCTGGGTCAGTACGAGGTCCTTTTTGTTAGCCTACGAGAAGTGTTAGGCTACTCCCAATAGTGTACTGTATATTGACATTGAATCTGCTTCTTTGAATTCTGTGTAGTCTAGGATGTGCTCTAATAGCGTAAACGACCTAATCTTCGCGTGGACCTAATTTTCGCAAATATCGCGATTTGATCAAGTTCACAAGATATTGGTAACGTGAATAAGTTGCCCTATGGACATGAATACATGCAATGTCACTCACGGTGGTGAAAGTTTGTGCCCGCGAAATATTCCCGAAACTGGCACATCGCTAAATGTCGAGCTCGCAACAATAAAGTCGCTTACAGTACTTGTTAATGATAGCTATGGCCACATGTCCACATTACTGAAACTGCTCAGCATTGTGAGAACCAATGATTAATTCAATCAAACCGTTTAGCATCACTGGAAAGTTCTGGTTTGGAGTGTTGGTAAATGCTATGGTAAATGTGGGACTCTTGTAACGTTTCTTCCTGATATGAATGTGTGTGCCCTCATGAAGAATACTTCGCGATTCTGAATTGTTCAAGTCTGTTTACCACTGACCTCAAAATAAATCATTCTGAAGCACTTTTTGTTGTTGCCTGAAAATACTTCGTAAACACGTAAACAAACGGAAGCAGTATGACAAGAATATGTATCATAATATTTCACAGCAGTAAAGACAATGATTTTTGCTCTTTCGTGGTGTGAAGCCTCTAATCAGAAGCATTTGTGCCATCAAGTAAAGAAGCCGCGCGACAGCAAGCTCGGCAAAAAAAGCGCCGGAAACGAAACCGAAACTGAAACCACCGGAACCGGAATCAAGAGTAAGCTTTTCTCATCGACCGTTTGGCGCGCTAGTTGTTATACGGGACGCTGGGGCCTACGGCAGTGTCCGCTCTTTACCTTGTGTAGATTACTCTATGGTTTCGTGGTTTTCTTCTGTTTAGTCTCCGATGGTGTTGTCGGCGTTATGTTGACATGTTGACGGAGTCACGTTTTGTGTGCCTAGGAACTTTCGGTCCCAGTTGAGAGTGGATGGAGTCGCTCAACAGTTGATTTATTCGGACGTGACACACCCGGCGGCGAAGCTCTAAGCTTGTCCCTGTCATTTCGGCATGCGTCTCACTATCTAGAATCTACAACGAAGGCTAGCTGGATATCAATTCAAATATGTTCAACCAACACGCTGTCCTATCACTTTCAAAGAGAAACACTTGCTCACCGGCGGTTAGCGTTTCCCGAAGGTGGTCCGGCAGCCGTGCACAATCTACGGTCGTTGGCTAGACGCAGCGTCCATCAGCGTCTCCCAGATATCGTTTGTTACTCTTGACAAAGCAACTGTAAAAAAGAAAAACACCAGTAAAGGAATCCGTTTAAACGTAGAATGAACGCAGACCACAGAGCCACGGCGGCGACGGCGCGTCCCATATGCGTACGCCAGACCATCTGGAACTACGGAGCAAGTGGTGGACACAAAACTTTTGGTGCTCTTTTCTTTTTTTGTTTTCACTTTTTCTTTTACACGTCATATCGACAACGGCTTTTTTTTTAAAAAAAAGGCGCCTGCGACGTGTTTTTTTTTTTTTTTGAGAGAGTCCGCCTTTGTGCGAAAGGGTTTTGGTGTTACACTGGATTTTGAATACTTTTGGTTTCGGTTTCGGGAACCAGGTTGAGAAAAATATCCTTCTTAAGAAACGCTAGTATCTCTGGAATCGTGATTTGAAAGGGAGATTGCAAATGATGCTTTCTTTTGTTTTAGTACAAACTCTGCCTTTGTTTTTTTTCTTTATTGGTGCGTTTTTTTAGCAAAATTTATTGTTATTCTGTGCCATCTCTTGGTGGCTTAGTACAAACTGCCTGTCTTTTTTTTGTGCGTTTTTTGTGCAAAATGTATTGTTATTCTGTGCCATCCCTTCGTCGCTTAGTACAAACTGCTTGTATTTATTTTTTTTATTTTTGTGCGTTTTTTAGCAAAATTTATTGTTATTCTGTGCCATCCCTTCGTCGCTTAGTACAAACTGTCTGTATTTATTTTTTTTATTTTTATGCGTTTTTTGTGCAAAATTTATAGTGTTTTTTTTTATGCTATCGCTTCGCCGCATTTTCCAAGATAAATATTTTTGGCACTTCAACGAAATTAGGTGTATTAATGGATATGGGTAAATATAAAGACGAACTACTCTAATTTACAGTATGCTTGAAGTGCTTCCTCTGCTCTTCAAAATATTTTAAAATGCAAAGAATATTTATTTTTATAAATGCTTTCTATATTGAAATAGAGATTTCGTGAGCATGGTGTGCAGCCTTGATGACGTCACAGTGCTTCGTGACACGGATGCTATCAAGGGCGCTCGCAATTCTAATTATACTCCATCTCAGAAATGTCTGCAGTAAAGACAAAGGCACAGAGAGGCGCGTGAGCATTGCTCAGCTGTATGCTTTTGTTTGTACGAGGAGTCGTTCATAAGAGGCACTTTCTAAAGCCACGCGCTCCTACCGATGCCTTTGTCTTCACTGCAAAACATTTGAAAGTTTTTTTTGCAATTTTTGAAGTATGTTGGAAGTTTGTTCGAAAAATGTTTTTTTTTTTTCTTTTTACACCCTATTTTTAAAGGAAGTTTGAAAGTCTTCGCAGGCACACCCGCCAGGCATAGTAAATATTCTGCCGCTTTTTAGCTACACAAACTAGTTTTTTTACTTCCAGGGCCAGTGGCGTAGCCAGGGGAATCCCCCCCCCCCCCCCCCTCCAATAACGCGTAACGCGGCACTCAGGGCGCAGGGTCGCCGCATCCCGATCCCCCACCCTTGACTTTCACTGCCCGCCTACACTTCCCTGATCGCTGCACCAGGGCGGTCCGCCCCCCCCCCCCTTTCCCAAAAAATATTATGTCACCAATGTCCAGAGCTAACAAAATGAAAAGCGCACAGACGCTGAGGCACGCACGCAAACGCACACGCGAGCGAGTAAGCACACACACACACACAGAGACGCACACTAACATGCAGACACGCACACGCACGCACACATACATACAGCACGACGGGCGTACACGCGCGCGTTCCCGCGCACACATGAACACATACGCACGCACGCGTGCACACACCAGCGTTGCACACACACACGCGCCCACACCCATGCACGCACGCACACGCATCTGCAGAGGCATGCACACGGACACTGACGTTCACAGACGCATATGCGTCTTTCAAACGTCGTGCGTCTTTCAAACGCACGACGCACGACGCGCGCAAAACAAATGCATTTGATTTTTTGAACATAATTTAAACCCTGAGACAAGTAGAAATAAAATAACGGACAGGGCAAGTTGTCTTGTCTGTTATTTTCTTTCTCCTTGTCTCAGGGTTTACTTTCGTTCCTTGATCTTTCAAACCTGCTGGAAACTATATCGAAACTACCACAAGTATGCGGAGGGCAAGTTCGTCTGCTTCTTGCGCAGGGGATAGCGGTGACGTCAGAACGCCGAGACCTGATTGGCTGATCGCGACCCCCCTATCCGAGCGTCGTCTGCTCCTTTGCAACGTCGTCTGCTCACAACGTCGTCTGCGTCTGTCTCACCTTTCCTGCGACTTTCGGAAGTGCAGAGGCCAGATTCACGAAACGATCTTACGCCAAAAGAGTGCGTAAGACAAAACGTAAGAACAAATTCGTATTCACGAAACGAAATTATCGTAAGTTTTGCTCAGGGTACGACGGAATCCTACGACGACCAACTCAGCATGGCCGACAGCGTCGCTCAGTTACTTGGTCGCGACGACCAAAGGACGTTTATTTTTGTACGTGCTCTTCTCACGCGTCCCGACTACAAGCAGCAAGAAAAAAAGTAAAAAGTACTTGAAATAAACCAAGACGAACAAGAACGCTGGAATCCACAAACACCCGGGAAATGCTCCAACGACCACGATTCCACCGACCCCGAGTAAGCGAGCTCGGCAGATAGGCCTAGCAGGCACAGCGGTGCTCCGACGGTCCTTGGCCAAGACCGTCTGCCCACGACTGGCTGGCGTGCTGAATGGAATATGCACGCGCGACCCTTGTGAACCCTTCAATCTCTTCCTCTTGTCATCTCCTTGTTTTCCGAGGCAGCGGTGACTCTCGCCGGTGAAAAAGCGGTGAATCTCCGACAGACACAGGAAAGGTAAAGCAGCCATCGCTTTGACTAGCAGACGTAAAGCAGACGACGTTAACTGCGCCAACCCGCCGACGCCGTTAAAGAGTGAGGAGTCTCGCCGCGCACGAAAGGAGGGAAAAAGTTTTTGGGAGGGAACTTGCGGACACTAACACGCTCACTCTCGGTTCTTAGCAAACAAACCTTGGCGCCTCGGGACACCTCGCCAGTGAGTCCTTTGACTTCTCTCCTTGATGCGCGTCTGCTAGTTGTTAGACAAAAACAGCGTACCGCTCGAGTTCATTCGTCTGCCCTCTCTGAAAGGCGAAGTCGAGCTCGCTCGTAAAGACCTGCACTTCCGAAAGTCGCAGGAAAGGTAAGACAGACGCAGACGACGTTGCAAAGGAGCAGACGACGCTCAGATAGGGGGGTCGCGATCAGCCAATCAGGGCTCGGCGTTCTGACGTCACCGCTACCTCCTTTCTCATGAGCAGAAGACGAAAATGAGCCCCCTTGCGAGGCGTATAGTTTCGGTTTCTTTTCATGAGCAGCGCTTTCGAAGTAAAACTGGTAAGACCGTAAAACCGGCCGTCCGAGTCAATGCAGTTTTTTTCAATGGCGTCGCAGACTCGCAGTTCAACCAAATACCATTTAGCTTCGCCAATACTGGAAACGCCTCCGAAAACCTACGGGAGCGGCGGCGAACGTGACAGTGGCGCCTCTAGCGGACTCGGAGTCTACGGAAGCAGACAACGCAATGGAAAAGTATAGGCCCCGCGACGTCCTCGAGCTTTGCGTGCCCCGTTTCGCCACCCCAACAGCAGAAACAATTCATTACGGTCAGTACGCTTGCAAAGCAGAATCCACTGATCGAAACTGCAACGACAATCGAATAACAACGCGCGCATAAACAAAGATAGAGCAGTTTTTTTAGCGTTCTCAAACGCCTCTCAGGGGATCACACGCGTTTGAAGCGCGTCTGGGAAGCGAAAAAAAGGCGTTTAGCTACTCGAACTACGTCGTAATCATTAAAGCGTGCACAAACGACATGTTAATATTGCCAGATCAAGCGCACGAGCTGCTGGAGCATAAAAACAAAACAAAAAGTAAGGTTAAAAATGACCGTGCAAACGCTTACCGAACTTTGCAGAAAAGATGGTGTCGCCATTCTCGACGAAAATAAAAAGAAACGGGGAAGAGAAGCGAACAACGGCGAATAAAAAAAACAAGGTAGCAGACGGTACAAAGATACCCAGCAAAAAACTACTTCAACTACGACGATCGTTGCGGCGCTTATAGAAAAAAGAAAGAAAAATGGAAAGCAGCAAATGAATAGCTGGTAATCGCCGCCGATGTTGAGTTCACAACAAACAAAGCGGAAGCAACAGACGAAACGAATGAAAAAAGAAAGCGTCCCCTCTTTTTTCAGCTGCTTGTTGTACCTTTGTTTATTTGCTTTCGCGGCATAGGTATGAACTAAAAACAAAACAGGGGAAATAAATAACGTAGTTCAGCTCACACTGCCCGGGAAAAAAGAGTCGCACAAATGTTTTCGTCGCAATCTGCTAGCAGTGTGTGACCTTTTTTGCTTTTGCATTTTTTTTTCCCAGTGACTTTGGTGGGTTGTTCGTTCGCTCGCTTGACGAAGCAGTTCAAAAGTATTTTCAAGTGCTTGTTGACGTACGTCTCCAAACAATCTTGGCACACCGTACCTTTGCTTTCAGTGTCGATCAGCGGCCTCAAGTGCGCCTTCACCTGAACTCTGGTTTGGTGCAGTATGCCGGTGAAATGTGTGTTGAAGGCACGGCTGATGTTTTCCGCTAGGTTACAAGCTAATTCGGAAGGTGGTGTCATTTTTGCATACGAATATTTTTTTGTTCTTCAACAGAATGTCTTTCGAGGTGTTCCATGTTTCCGATTGAAGTTGGATTAGGCAAGCATGACGAGAGATCTGACTTTCTGCCCACCCGGCTACATAGGACTGGGTGGTCAGTCGTGCATCCGGTCTGTCGTCCATGAGGTTCTCCGCTATCTCCGTTGAGTTGTCATTCTTGTTTGTTGAGACGTCAGTGACGATTTTGAAACCGGACTTGGATAGCTCTTCCTTCTGCCCAAGAAAATCCGCGAAATCTGCTTCGCAGTTGCTGTCTGACGTTGATTGCAGCAGGTTGTTTGCTATAACTCCCCTCATTCGTGACC
This sequence comes from Ixodes persulcatus, assembly GCA_013358835.2. NCBI lineage: Eukaryota > Metazoa > Arthropoda > Arachnida > Ixodida > Ixodidae > Ixodes > Ixodes persulcatus. Next base: position 103,659 of record JABSTQ010000181.1, read on the forward strand.
TGAAAGATGCTGGGTCAGGGTTTTGATAGTTCACTCCTTTGCTTCGAATGATAGAGAAAGGTTTTCAATACAGTCTTGCGTAAGACGCCGAAGCAGGAGAAACTTGAATCCATATCGGTCTTTCAGTTCGGTCCAGAGCAGCCTCACGGTATGAATGTTCTCCAGCTATCCACGAGGACAGGGCGGGTTCCTCTGCTTGCGATTGAGTACTTCATGATTTTTTAGGAAAGCCTTAATTTCTTCCCAAAATTGCCAATGTGGGGTCCTGTCGGAAAGCCCTCGCTTGAGCGCTTTCGTGCAATGCAGGCTTGAGGAATTAAACGAATCGAAGAGAGAGTCCATTTCTCCATGAATTTTGCTGTGTCCCTAGCGTCTTCCGTTAGGTCCTTCGTCTCGATGTAGGTGAGCATTCCAGAGCTGACGGAATGGCTGAGAGTTCGTGCCGCAAAACAAATTCTCATTGTAGTGAACGTTGGAAGAGCGAGGTGGACCGCGCGAAATCGTGGTGCAGCTCTTGGGGTACAGTCTTTGTCTAAGTTGTAGAAGTCTTGAATGTGACGAAACTTGTAGATTTCCGTTCCGTGCTTGAAGTCATACTTTTTGAGGTTGTTCCTAGTATTTTTGAGCAAGTGTGGCGTGTCGTTCATGAAGTACACTTTTTCGTCCAACACCTCGATGAATGGTTTTTCTTCCGTGATACCCAGCTCTCGCTTCATCCTCAAGTTGTTGGGTCCCTGGTCACAAACCATCACTTTTGGGATGAAGCCACTTTCGCGTATTTCTTTCAAAATCTGACGCAGTGTTTGGGCCATTTCATCTCCAGGCATCGCATTATGGGGCAAGTAGTATCCAAGCACCTGCTTTTCTCCTTTTTTTAGGGTCTTAATCATCACTGCCAGGGAATGGTTGGCAAGAAGTTCGGGTCCACTCTCCGTAGTGTACCCCTCAATGTAATCACCTTTCGCGCAGATGATGATGTGCTCTTTTAGTGAGACTTCGTCAATAATGACTGCCACCAACCGGCCTTGCACAGGGAGGTTTGCGTTTTTAAGGGCAAGTATCTTCAACAAGCTTTTGTTGAGGCCTGGTTTAACGGCTAGAGAACTCAGCCATGCCCGGATGGATCTTTCTGATGGCAATCCCAAGATTGTTTCCATGAATCCGTAGCCTGTTGGCGAACAGTAGTGCAAGGCAGTTGCAACGCTTTTGTCATATGATGTAAATCTCCGTCCGCGGCGCTTTCGCTTGAGTTGCTTCAATTGGTTCAGAATGAACTGTTTCGCAGGATGACTGTCATCGAGTTCTACCAGCTGTTTACGACTCTCAAAGGCTTCCAATGCTTTGACCTTACCCCGAAGGTTTTCGATCGTCTTTTTCAGCTTTGAGCATTGTTTTTGAGACCGTTGGAGCTTCTTCATGTCTTCCATTTGCTGCTCTAGCCCCTTCCGTCGTTTCGGTAGACAAGCATTCGGAGGAAGGGCTGGAAAAGTTGCGGCACGATAATTACACAATACAAAACCGTTAAATCACTTATCGCATAATTTCCACTTTTAAACTCAGTCTATATATATATTTGTTTACGCGCATGTGCTCCACCACTTTTTGGTGCAAACCTTTAATTAGTTGGTTGGTATCTTTTTTAAGTGTGATGATTAGTAATGACGGACGAGAGATAGACGGAGAATTTCCGTCGATCTCTCGTAAGTAGTTTCCAGTGTCCGCGAGCCATATTCGCTTGACATAGCGCTTTGCCTCGGGGAGATGTTTTTTTTATTGCGATTTATGGTTTTAACACGTTTTGATATTGTTGATTGAGTGCCACCGATTGCTATCATAGTCCCGCGAACGACTGATAGTATATTAAATAAAAATATAAAAAAGATGCTGAAAGGATATTCTTAAAATGGAGCCACGTTTTCGAATATTCTGAATTACTTCTTTTTGTTCGTTTTCACTTACATGCGGCCATTGGTTTGTCGGGAACGATGTCCTGCTCGGATGCCACTTGTTTTCTTGTGGTGAGAGCTTTCTTTTGATTGGCACGCCTAGCCTCATCAAAATTGAGCATTTGCGATGGCACACTTTCATGTTTGAGCCTGTAAAGCAGAAGGTGTAAAAAAAAAAAATTAGCGAAACCATGAACCGATAACAACCAGAGAGAATATGATTTTGCGAGGTTTACTTTCATTTAGGAATTCCAGGCTTATTGATATTACTAAAGCATCTGTATTTGGACGCATAATATAATATTTTCACATTTATCGCATGTATCAGCTTTACTACGAAAATCAGTACCAAAAAATTCTCACCCGCTGCTCGGTAGTTTTGGATCCATGAAATCAGATAGATTAAAGTCATCAGCGCATAGCCGGTAGTTTCTTTCATTAAAGTGGGCTGCTCCGTACTGCTTCAGCTTAGCATCAAGGTCAGCACGTTTGCAATGGACCTTTTCCGAGAAGCGTTCTGCGCACGCGCGAGCACTCGATGCCAAGCGGCGGAAGTCGGCACTAGAAATCGAGGAAATTCGAAAGGAGGCTGTGGATCAGCGAGTAGAACACGTAATTGCAACATATATATAATTGTGTTACACAAAAAAAGAAAGTGGACGGAAAGAAAAACATGACGTTTGGGTGGACGCCACAGATCCCCCTCTTTAGATTCGCGTTGGGCACGCGCCGCTACTCGGAGAGCGAAGAAACTGGTAGCGTAGCTCCCATTATCGATTGGTAACGCAGGTAGGTCACTTCCTCGATTTTTAGTTCGTGCAGCCACCGCCTGGTGCCGTCGGCATGTGAAAAGGTCCATTGTGCACCCACTTACGACAACTGAAATGCAAACAAAAGAAAAAAAATTGTTAAGAGCAAAAAAAAAAAGTGAACGCTTTGTTCGTTTATTTACGCTTTTAACAGTTTAATTTGAATGCTGCATAACTTAGTTACTCACGTTTGTTCGGCCTTCGGGAAGCGGAAGAAAGATTTTCCACCACATCGCAAAAACTTGTTTTTGCAATGGTAGGCAGCACGTGGCATGCCTGCCATTTATTAGTATGCGCTGGTGTATGCTCGAATGCGGCCGGTTGATCAACAAACAATGACCCGTAGCAGACGTGCCGGCCGGCGTACACAAATAAAATTCGAATAAAAATGCATAACGAGCTCACACTTCTTAATATATTTAATAAATATAAAAAAAGCACGTATGACGATTTCGGTTTAGAAACTCAATCAAAGGCGAAAATAGGAGGTTATCGCAGACGACAGTGGAAGAAAACAACAGCAACCACAAAGTTGCAGACGGCCGTCAAAATGTCCTAGCCTAGCGTAGCCGACCAACTGACGAACCGGGGGTCGAAGCGAAGGAAAGAGAGGAAACACTAAGCCAAACAAAACAAGGATACGCGATGGCTTACACGTCGGGGAAACAACAAAACAAAAAAGAGCAAAAAAAAAACAGCAACATAAAAGCAGGAGGAAGAAAGAAAGCGGCAGAGTGGCATCGCCTCCGAAATATCGACGAAAGAAGACTCAAAAATGGAAAGAGTGGAGACGGTTCAACGGGTGTCGGCCTTTATCCCAGAAGAAGCAGCGAAGCAGAAGACGTTTGTCGTCGCCGCGCTAACAATCGGAATTTGTGCACTGTAAATAACGTGACTGAAATCAGCTTTTTTTGCTACGGCGCTCTCCCCTTCCTTCTTTGCAAGCGCGAGAAGTCTGCTTTTTTCGTAACTCCGCTTTTATTAATCTATAATAGCGTCAGATTTGCGTATGCACAACGACCTCTTTCAAAGCACTCTGACATCGCCGTAACGTACGTGGTTCGAAAATGACTTTTGCTTCTTCATCTGCGATGAATGATTTTAAATTGGGACTTTACTAATCGCATATCGTTTAGTTGGCCAAAAGAAAGAGGCTAGAAAGTCAAAAGCCAGCTTTTCGGTACGAACATTTGAAAATATAGCGGACTATTTTGTACCTTCTTGCCTTCGAAAGCTCTCCGCCTTTTCACTATGATACATCCGCGGTTCCAAAAGCGCGTCACTGGCGCCAAACTGACGTCAGCAGAGCCCAGCTCACGCATTGGGCACGAGAACTGCGTCACTCGGACGTATGCGCTCGTCAACAAACAATCCGTCGACGAATATTTGGATTCGCGTTCGTGGCCAATGAGTGCCCTGACGGAACTTATTGTCGCTGGGGAATGACAAGTTCTATGGTGTGCATAAAAAGCACGGTGGAACCTAGGAGTCATCGCACCGGTGCCGAAGGAATAGAGAGTTTTAGTAGATCGTTCCTATAACGATGCGATAACCATACGATACCGATACACAGAATAGGTGCGCATTCCTGTTCTGTGTATCGGCATCGTATGGTTATCGTATCGTTATAGGAACGATCTACTAAAACTCTCTAATGTCACGACCACGTGATTTCACAATTCGCATTTGAGTTGAGGATTAAAGCTAAGGAAGAAGAAGTAGGAAAATCGTTTCATAACCCCTTTAATGGGATTAGCCAGCTCGCCTCTTCGACCAAACGGTTGTAAGCGAGACATTCATGAGAAATGGGAATTGCAACAACAACACGAATTGACTGATAAGAACAATAAAGTTGAAACGAAGCTATGTTCTGAAATGTTTGTACATTGCCCTCTTTCACGAAACAGCGCGAAGGCATGCATTCGTGTTTTGCCTGGCTTACATAAGTTGTGACAGAACGTTTTCTTCGAGAGAACCCCAAAATTGCACGCTACAAGCTGTAACATCTTTCCCACGCGAAGAAAATGTCCTTCACTCATGAGGTGGCACCCATTTTTTAACTTTCAAAGCAGCGAATGTCCGTGACAATTTTTTAGATGCGGAGCATCTCTTGCTCGGGTCTATGTCCCGCGGCGTCGTAGTCCGCACTCACACTACGCATGCGCAACTCTCCTCCTTCTCTCTCTCTCTCTCTCAACAGCTGCGCGTTACTCTCTCCGCTCTCTCTCTCTACCAGCTGCGTGCACTTCGCGTGCGTTCGCTTCTACTCACACCGCGCGCGCATGCGCAACTCTCCTCCTCTAGTCTCCTCTGCTTCAAGTGTGAATATAGTCAGCGGTAGCGCGCTGCGCGCGTTCAGTTCACCGCTGTTGACTCCACTTCACTCCGTTCTTCCGATGAAGTGTGATGGAAGCAACAGTCCCGTCAGTTAGTGGGTTGGCGCAAGCAAGCGTCAGCACCACCCCACAAACTAACAGCAACGCTACGTCCACTGAAGACAAAAAAAATTACACCATCTTCCCGAGGGGAACCATGGGGTGATGCGGAGCATCGCGGAGTTTCCAACAACGTTCACGCGATGTGTGGTAACCAACGCAAGTTAACAACGTAATAACACGCAAGTTAACAACGTTACTAACAACGTTACTAACACCGTTGATAACACCGTTAAAAACGATCCGCGATGCTCCGCATCACCCCATGGTTCCCCTCGGGAAGATGGTGTAATTTTTTTTCGTTGGTCACCTCGCACGGAGATAGGCAAAACCAATGCATTTTGGAGAATTCGTCTGCTAGCGGAGACTCCGAGGTCGCCAGGGGCGATGCAATCACTTTTCGCCCGCTTTCCGCGGGAGTTGCCAGTATTGGCTTCCACGGTATTTGGTTCAACTGTGGCCATGGACGTGCCATTTGGACGTGTTGACGGATTTAAAGGTGAGACATTATCTGCTACATCCTTTAGAACACTTGTTATTTGTTTGAGAACCTGATAAGTGAATATGGAAACCTTTTATTGTTTATATTTGATGGTAGCGACCACATGTGTCTTACTGGCTCCTTTCTGGTTTCGCAGATTGCTTTCGCTCTTTTTAAAAATACACTGTGCCTAGAGTGCCCCATTCAATTGCATTCTCACAGCGATTTTTCGGGGTTCTTATCCCTATTGAAAATCGCTCTGATGGGACTTCAGGATTTTTTTAAAGGGTGTGAAGGGGACTTCAGGAATTTCTGAGATGTTTGAAGGGGGCACCAATATTTCCTGGTGGGTTCGCTAGCCCCGTCAGAGGCTCTCCTGAAATGGCTGAAGTGCCCTTTACAATGCCTTGAAATGTCTGAAAGCCAGCCAAGAATATTTCTAATGGGGTCGGGAAAACTTTCAGGCTTCTTGAGATGTCTGTGGGCAACGGCTTAGGTGCAGAAAACACATTTCGGAGAATTAGAACATAGCTGCTTATTGTACGCGACGGGAAAAAAATAAGTACTGTAAACGACTTAATTTCGCGGGCTCAAGTTTTCGCAAATCGGGCCGAAGCTGAGAATTTGAAATTATTCGCGGGTTCTAATTTTCGCGAATTGAGTGTGGCTTCCGTAGCGTTCACATATTGCCCGAATTGTTCGCGGGACGTATTTTTCGCGAAATGTAAGCGATTCGCAAAATTCGCGAAAATTAGGTCCTCGCGAAAATTTAGTCGTTTACAGTATTTGGAGAATGCCGATCGTAGGTGTGTACGGTCCTATTTTTATTACTGCTCTTCTATCAAATACGAGTGGGCTCCTGGACCTGTCTGTCACTGCCGGCTGTTCGGTCGCCAAGGGAGCCACTGAGGGCGACCGCCCCATGTGGAGAATTGACGAGGCGCCGGCCGAGTAGTGTTGGCCGAGCGGCGTTTTCAGGCGAGTGGAGTCAACAGCGGTGAACTGATGTAGCGCGAGTAACTTTGAAAGTCTAATCAGACCGCACGGTAAGGCGGCGCCGAAATGCCGTAACAGCGCTTGCAGGTTTCCTAACGGACGCGAGCGGACGGGAAATGCTATAAAAAAAAAAAACGACGGCCGCGGAGTTGCGGGGAAAGCTCACCCCACTAGAAAGGCCTGGCCTGGCGCTGCGACCCGCGCGCCGAAAACGTTCCTCCTTTCCCTCCTCCGAGGAAAACCGCTCAGACCGTCAGACCCCGCCCTGGTCACGTGATGGGGAACGCGCGCAGCTTGCATAGACCCGAGCAAGAGATGCTCCGCATCTAAAAACAAGCCAAACAGCGCCTCTCCCCGCCCGGCGATGGGGAGAGGGTGCAGAACTGCCTGGTGCCTGGCCTGGCCAGCGGCCGGCGGGAGAGGGTGGTGTGAGGATGCCGCTGTAGCCATTTTCTTTCTACTGACCTGCTTCCTCCAGAAAGGTGAGCATGGCTTTGAGAGCTCGCCCCTTGATCTGTTTTGATCCGTGCAGTTTCTTCCTTGGTTACGCAGGTGAACTCCAGTTCGGCGTTGGCCGCCTTCAGCACCGCTTGAGCGTTGGCTCATTCAAGGAGATGGTGGCCGGTGTCGGCTTACTTGCTGCGAAGCCTGGCAGGCGGGGTCAGCGTCCCACCGCATGTTGTGCCTGCGCACCGGGATTATGGCGAAGTGGGTCCTGAGACGGTGGATGACGGCCGCTGTCCGGACTTGTTCCTTGCGCCTCTTCGTCCGTTCGACCTCAGAAGCATCCAGCGAGCGAAAAAGACGCCGGCGCGACGTCATCATGGACGAAACCGTGACTGTGCTCAGGATTTCGCACCGGCGGCGAGTGCTGCTTGAGAGTTCGTGGTTTTCGCTAAACGTGCTTACTGAGACTGTGTATGTGTCCGTGAGGTGCACTTGCTCGGTTTTATTAGCGGAACTACCGTATATCAGGAATATACCCAGCGGCATTGTGACTCGTGAGTACTTTGAAAGATATTTTTCTTTGTGATAAAGAAGTCAGTTGTCCCTATTTGATATCTCTCGTCTACCGCTCCTTGCGCCGGGTTTGAACAAACGTTGCTTTTTATCGCCTTTTTAAATTATAATATGCATGTAAAACTAAATGTCTGCAATAAATTTTCAATATGTTTTGAACTGCATTTTCGTGTATGGTTCAGTCATTTGGGCGTCTAAAGTGTTGACGGATGGAAGGGCTGTGGGGCTAAAGGGTTTTTCTATGGGGTATCCCTGAAGGGTTTTTCTGTAGGGTATTTTTGAAGGGTTTTGAAGGCCTGTGCGGTCCCATAATCCTTCAAGGTTGACGGGCCCTTTAGAAATATTTTCAATAGGGATGGTATCCGCGAGTTTATCGTTAATATTTTATTTAAAGTTTCCCTCGTGGTACCTAATGTTTTCAAGCGACATGATAACGGGGTGATCATCAGTTTTCAGCTTCTCAACCTGTACATTTATGTGAATTCTGTGGAGTTTTCCCACAAGTAAGCGACCCATATATTGCTAGTATCCGGCGGCGCGCTCAGCCATTTACCGCGACAGCGCGTAAAAGAACTGTCGCGCGAAGTCCAAGAGCCGAGCGGTAGCACCGAGGCCGCTCCCACGGATCAAGTTACACGTAGACGGCTGTTACCAGGGGGGGCCTCCGCAGAACAGACTCTCTCAACCTACGGCACAGCGAGGTGCACGCTGCGCCGTAGGTTGAGAGAGTGTTCTGCGGAGGCCCCCCCCCCCCCCCCCCCCCAATAACGCACGGGCTTTTCTGTGTGGCGACGGTAAACGGAAACTCAGCCTGTGTGGCGACAGAAGAACGGAACCTCAGCCTGTGTGGCCACCCCAATCCCACTAAGTAATAAACGTCACGTTTATCTTCTTTTTACCAATGTGAGTAGCCTCCTCCAACCTTCTGATCTGAACCAAAGACAAAGAAAGATAACATCTCAGAAGTTGGATATGGATCGATGACTGCCCGGAAGGACCATGAGCTTCACGTTGGTTGACTAAGTCGAAGATGGACAAGAACAAGCTTCCAAACACGACCAGCTCAACCGAAGCCGCCGATCATGGCGAAGGAGTCTCAGTGCGTGAACTCCTTAACCTAATCGTGGAAAAAGATCGTCTGCTGAAGAACTTAATGAAACGCCCGATTTCGACTACAGCCTTCAAGCTACCACACCCTTATATCTGTTGCTCATGGTTCATTTTCATTTCTTGAGGCCACACCCAGAGTTCCAGTATTAGCGGCGAGATGTTTTAGTGGCGCCCTCATATGGTTACCTTTCGAGACGTCATTACCTTGCGAACAACAAGTTCGATGGTGTTTGTTAGGAGCATGGTGGAAGCTTGAAACAATTGCGCTCTTAAAGCAACACTACCAACACCGTCGAAATTGAAGTTCTTCCATACCTCTTATTTCCGTCGATGAGAAATCGTTTCCTGACGTCATAGTCAGCATTCGGCCAATCGTGGAAGGCCGACCACAGCGACGCTTTTGATCGCGCACGTCGCCAATAGGCTCCCTACGGGAGCCAGAGTTGCGCGTTCATCTCCGTAGTGCCGTCTTTCCTGCATGGCACGTCGAACACTCGTTTGGTTCGAGGCAACGTTACTAAAACACTCAGTTGGGAAACTCGCCGTCGAAACCTGGGCCGCTGGCGTCCACCGAGACCGAGCTAAATGCGACAACAGCGCCAATCTTTGTCATTTGTCTGTACTGTGGTCACCTTGAGCTTTTAGAAAGCCTTTTTTTGCGAAAAAACAAACGGAAAAGACTCTTTTTGTAGTAACTTTTATTGGAGATCAGTACAAAATGAAGGGAGCGTGATGTTTTTAAAATCTTTAGTTTGCAAGGTTTTGTGGCACAATTAATATTGTTTTTATAGAACTATGCCTCAGCGGTGCTTTCAGGTGGCGCGTCCCGACCTAGGTGCTTTTTAACTTCGGTAGCAAGACGCGGCGCGTCCGCAGGGGAGATGGCGGTGGCGCTGGTGTAACCTCTTCCACAGTATCTTTTCTGGCCCCAAAATGGCCGATTAAAGCCAAAATAGAAGTGACGTGCGGTTCCTCGAATGGCCGCTGCGGGAAAAATGGTGGCGTTGTGTTCGTCATTAGCTCGGTGCTGGAGGACAGTTCGGAGACACTTTTTGAAGGCAGTTTCTATGGCAGTTTCCCAGCTGAGTGGTTTAATAACGTTGGTTCGAGGGCATGCAGGGCCCTGCTTGAGAAGGAGCAACAGGCCCGGCGCTACCTAGCCTACTAAAACGCCCCTTTTACCTAACATTCATAGGTACATAGCTCTAATCCAATAGTTATCTTCTTTAACTTTTGAGCTGAACATACATTAACGTAAAACACTAACTATGACCAGCTCGGATAGCGGACTAGATATCCTGCAGTTTAATGCAAATCACGTATAAGAGCTATTGGCGACGTGCGCGATCAAAAGCGTCGCGGTGGTCGGCCTTCCACGATTGGCCGAAGGCTGACTATGACGTCAGCAAAGGAGTTCTCATGGAGGGAAATGAGAGGAACGTGAGGACTTCAATTCTGATGGTGTTTACAGTGTTGGTTCAAGAACGCTTTGATTTCAAGCTTCCGCCATGCTAATTACAAACACCATCGAACTTTTTCGCAAGGTAATGAAGTCACGAAAGGTAACCATACGAGGGCGCCACCGAATCACCTCGCCGCTAATAGACCAACTTAAGATAGATACTATGGAAATTAAACAACGCATCACCGGTATACAGGAACCCTATTATCTTAAAAAAAAAACAAAGTTGTGGGAGTCAACATTAAAGATAATGTCATAGCATTCGAAACAAATCCTAGAGTCGCAATGGTAATTCACGACAACTTTTGCGGTGAATTTCCTATTACCGTAGCGAGACATCTGCTTGTAGTCCGATGTAACACAGAAAACCAAACGTGTGTGCTAGCAAACGTTTATATACCACCAGATGACGACATAACACCTTGGCTGCAAACAATCACCGAAGTCGTGGAACAGCACAAATCAGAAAAGTTAATATTTTTAGGAGACTTTAATGCCCAAAACCCAAGCAGGGGGGACAGAGATGGGACCAGAGAGGAGAGGAATTAGGAGTCCTATTTATAAGCTTAGAATTAGTGTGGATCAAAAACAGAAAATGGGCCCCAACTTTCGCTTCACTAAACGGCGAAAGTTGGATTGATCTAACTATTGTAAATGGACACACACTAGGACAAATTTCGGATTGGGAGGTTTTGGATTCTCTTTCAGGCAGCGACCACAGCCACATCAAAATTTCAGCGTTTGGAAACAGGTGGCCAGTCAAAAGACTAACAAAAACATGCGAGTTAAAGGTTATAGACAAATTATTAAAAAAAAACGCTGGCTCAGGGACATGTCAAGCAGACCTCTCGTTTCCAAAAATCATTTAGAGCATGTAATTAGAACAATTTATGACAAAATTGATGAACTTACAGAGATCTATTCAAAGGTAATTACATACCAAGCTATGAAGTTAAATGTGGAGCCCAGAACTTTCTATTGAACGTAAAAAAAATCGGGCGCGTAGGCGCATATATCAAAATTGCAAACATAAAAATGGAGAACGCTTTCAGAAAGCCTATTAGCCCCGTGCGCGACCGAAAGCGTCGCTGTGGTCGGCCTTCCACGATTGGCCGAACGCTGACTATGACGTCGGAAAGGGGATTTATCAACGGCGGAAATAAGAGGAATGAAAGAACTTTAATTTTGATGGTGTTGGCAGTGTTCCTTTGAGAGCGCAATGATTTCAAGCTTCCACCATGCTAATAACAGACACCATCGAACTTGTTGTCTGCATGGTAATGACGTCACAAGGGGGAACCACAGGAGGGCGCCACCAAAACTTCTCGCCGCTAATTATGAAGCGCACAAAGATTATAAAACTAATATAAAGGATGCAAAGCAGAGCTCTTTTCGAGAGTTTTGCGGTGTCATCCATGGTAATAATGTGTTTACTTTCCAATATAAGATAGCACTTAACAAACTTAAACATCCGGTTGTGCTTTGTCCTCTGGTGTTACCAGATGGAGTTCGGACGAGAAGTCTGGCAGAGACAGTACGTTTTATCCTAACGACACTATTCGAGGGAGACGACCTTAACAGCGACTGGGCACATGAGAGCAACATGCGTCTCATGTCATTCGAAGATATCAGTACAATTAATGACACACCCTTCACTTTGTCAGAAGTAGGTACTGTTTTGGGCTAAATTGAAATAAACAACTGCGCCAGGAATTGATAACATCAAAACCTTTTTTTTTAGAACAATGTACAACAATTTTAAACAACTCTTTCTTAATATTTTCAACGGGTGTCTGGAATTTGGTTATATCCCCGGTGAATGGAAAGAAGGAAAAGTGATACTACTTAAAAAAACAGATAGGGTTCACAGTCCCTCCGGATATAGACCGATCTGTCTGCACTCCATCTTTGGTAAAGTATTAGAAAAACTAATTAAAAACAAGCTGTACCATTTCTTACACTCTAAAAAACTACTTCGTGAAAACCAGTTGGCTTTGCCCACAAAAAGTCTGCGGTAAGCGCGTTATACAAAATTAAAACTAAACTGTAGGACGTCAAGAGGGAGGGGAAGGGGGCGATCTTGGTGTCTCTGGACATCAAGGGAGCCTTCAACTCGCTCTGGCCCCCAGTATTTATTAACAAACTCAGAGAAAACAACTGCCCCAGAAATCTTTTCAATTTGACTCGAGACGTTTTAACAAACCGTTAAACAAACCGTTAAATGTGACAAAATTAGTCTCGCCTCTGTAAGGGGGTGTCCACAAGGTTCACCTATCAGTGCACTTCTTTTCAATGTTGTAATTGCGGATCTCCTTCAACAAAATTCGAATACTGTTTAACAATTCAGGCATTTGCTGACGACGTGACCCTAATAGTGACGAGAAAATCGCGCAAAGAACTGGAGGACAATGCAAACCGGGCCCTAAATTTCATTAAAGAATGAGGAGATAGAAACAGGTTAAGCTTTAACCCGGCCAAGTGCGAAGCTCTTGATATTGGTGATCGATATAAAAAAAAAAAAAACGAGTACAAACCATTAAAATGGGAGGTCGCAATCTTACTCATGTTAACTCACTAAAAATTCTCGGGGTCGTTTTTGACTCAAAACTGACATTCAATGCACATGCAGAATATCTAAAATCTAGAATAACTCAAAGCACTCAAGCCCTCGGCATGTTTTCCGGGGTAAACTGGGGCATAAAGGGGCCACAATTCAGAGACATTTATATCAGAGGAATAGAACGAGCAATTACGTACGCCGCCCCCGTGTGGTGGAAAAACACAAACAACTCGCACTTGGCCAGAAAGCTACAGTCCGTACAAAGAACGCCACTTTTGAAAATCACTAAAGCATACCGCACCGTTAGCAATACCAACCTTAATAGTATCTCAAACATTATGAAAATAGAACTAACACTCGACGAAGAAGCCGCGTCATTCCACGTGTTTCAGCGAAATAGTGACTACACTATAAGGAGTATTCAATGGGCGCCATATTTGTGGGTGCTGTCTAGCGCGCATGCTCAGAACGAGCTCACATTAATAGGCTGCTAAGACCGGCAATCTTGAGGGTGCGGAATGCACGTTACAAAAGAACTGTGGAAGCTCGCCATCGGCACGCGCTCAGCCGTGGCGCACACAGCTATGGCCGGCAGTGAATACTTCCTATACTTGGGACGACCTAGGAGACGGAAAAAAATCCAAAAACTCCTAGATCCTTGGGATACGCACCCAGCAGAAAAAACATCGGTGCCATACTTAAAAAAAGCCCCTAGCACTGCTCAACTTAACATCGACACCGATGGATCTGTCTGCAACCAGACAGTAGGAGCAGCATATAAAATACTTGATTCGGAAAGAACAAACAAGAAAGCAATGTACAAACTAGAAAAACACGCAACATATATGATACCGAAATGATTGCAATTCTGAAACGCCTAGAATATGTATCAACTCTTAAAACCAGTACAACCATTAACTTATTTACGGATAGCTTATCCACACTGCAGGGGCTAGCTAACCCCCACAATAGCCATCCAGTAATTCAATTGATAAAAAATACCATTAAAGCAATACTAGCAATGCATAGCATAAATATAATGCAAGTAAAAGGCAATACTGGGGTTGAGGGCAACGAATGGGCAGATAAACTGGCGAATAAAGCGAGATTTCGTGGAGAACCGGTAGCGTTACCCAGGGGAAAAAAACTATGTAAAAAAAAAGTCGCCTCATCTCGAACATCTGAGACGTCACGTCCGTGAAACGTCAAAATAGTGGCTTTATTATTCCGGCACTTCCCTTACTGCAGTCAGTCCCAATGTTAGCCATTTCCCTGTTTTGTTGTTTTCTTCTGTTCAGTTCCTGATGGTATTGTCGGTGTTGTGTTGACATGTTAACGGAGTCACGTTTTGTGTGCCTAGGAACGTTCGGTCCCAGTTGATCTGTTCGGACGTGATATGCACGGCAGCGATGCTCTAAGCTCGTCCCTGTCATTTCGGCATGCGTCTCACTATTTAGAATCTACAACGAAGGCTAGCTGGATATCCCTTCAAATATGTTCAACCAACAGGCTGTCCTATCACTTTCAAAGAGAAACGCTTGCTTACCGGCGGTTAGTGTTTCCCGAAGGTGGTCCTTCAGCCGTGCACAACCAACGGTCGTTGGCAAGACGCAGCGTCCATCAGCGTCTCCCAGATATCGTTTGTTACTCCAGACAAACTACCAGTAAAAAAGAAAAACACCAGTAAAGGAATCCGTTCAAATGTAGAAATGAATGCGGACCTCAGGGCAACGGCGGCGACGGCGCGTCTCATATGCGTATGCCAGACCATCTGGAACTACGGAGCAAGTGGTAGACACAAAACTTTTGGTGCTCTTTTCTTTTTTTTTTCTTTTTTACTTTTTTTTTACACGTCATATCGACAACGGCTTTTTTGTTTGTTTAAAGGCGCCTGCGACGTTTTTTTTTTTTTTTTTTGAGTGACCGCCTTTGAGCAAAATTGTTTTGGTGTTAGTCTGAAGTCTGAATACTTTTGGTTTCGGTTTCGGGAACCATGTGGAGAAAAAATCCGCTTTGAGAAACACTAGTATCTCTGGAATCGTGCTTTGAAAGGGAGTTTGTAAATGACGCTCTCTTCTGTTTTAGTAGAAACTGGGCATTTTTTTTTATTTGTGTGTTTTTTAGCAAATTTATTGTTAATTTGTGCTATCCCTTCGTCGCTTAGTACAAACTCTGCCTGTATTTATTTATTCTTTTTGGGCGTTTTTGTGCAAAATTTATTGTGTTTTTTATACTATCGCTTCATCGCTTTTTTGAAGATAAATATTTTTGGCAGTTCTACAACGAAATTAAGTGTATTAATTGATATGGGTAAATATAAAGACGAACTAATATAATTCCCAGAATGCCTGAAGTCCTTTATTTGCTCTTAAAATATATTTAAATGCTAAGAATACTTATTTTCATTAATGCTTTCCATATAGAAATAGAGATTTCGTTAGCATGGCGTGCAGCCTCGATGACGTCACAGTGTTTCGTGACACTGGTGCTATCATCCCAAAGGCGCTCGAAATTCTAATTATACTCCATCTCAGAAATGTCTGCAGTAAAGACAAAGGCACAGAGAGGCGCATGAGCGTTGCTCAGCAGTATGCTTTTGTTTGTACGAGGAATCGTTCATAAGAGGCACTCTCTAAAGCCACGCGCTCGTGTCGATGCCTTTGTCTTCACTGCAAAAATTTGAAAGATTTTTTTTTTGCTTTTTTTTGACGTAGGTTGGTACTTTGTTCCGAAAATGTTTTTTTTTACACCCTACTTTTTAAGGAAGCTTGAAAGTCTTCGCAGGCACACCCGACCGGTACTATAAATATTCTGCCACTTTTATCTACGCAAACTACTTTTTTTTTACTTTCAGGGCCAGTGGCGTAGCCAAGGGAATCCTCCCCCCCGCCCCCAATACCGCGGCACTCAGGGCGGAGGGTCGCCGTATTCCGAACACCCCCCTTGACTTTCACTGCCCGCCTGCACTCCCCTGAGCGCTGCACCAGGGCGGTCCGCCACCCCCCCCCCCCCTCCCCCCCTTTCCCGAAAAAATATTATGTCACCAATGTCCGGAGCTAATAAAATGAAACGCGCACAGACACTGACGCACGCACGCAAACGCACACGCGAGGGCGCAAGCACGCACACACACACAGACGCACACTCACACGCAGACACGCACTCGCACGCACACATACAGCAGGCGGGCATACACGCGCGCGCTGCATCGCACAGATGCACACAGACGCACGCACGCGTGCACACACCAGCGTTGCATACACACACACGCCCACACGCACGCACGCACGCACACGCATCCGCAGAGGCATGCACACGGACACTCGCGTTCACACACGCACATGCGCGGACACACACACACGCTCGACGCGGGCACAAACAATGCATTTGATTTTTTGAACATAATCTGATCCCTGAGACAAATAGAAATAAAATAACGGACCGGGCAAGTTGTCTTGTCTGCTATTTCATTTATCCTTGTCTCATGATTTACTTTCGTTCCTTAATATTTCAAACCTGCTCGAAACTATATCGAAAGTACCACAAGTATAGTTTCGGTTTCTTTTCATGAGCAGCGCTTTGAAGTAAAACTGGTAAGACCGTAAGACCGGCCGCCGAGTCAATCCCTTTTTCAATGGCGTCGCAGACTCGCAGTTCAACTGTGGCCATGGACGTGACATTTGGACGTGTTGACGGATTTAAAGGTGAGATATTATCTGCAACATCCTTTAGAACACTTGTTATTTGTTCGAGAACCTGATAAGTGAATATGGAAACCTTTTATTGTTTATATTTGATGGTAGCGACCACATGTGTCTGACTAGCTCCTTTGTGGTTTCGCGGATTGCTTTCGCTCTTTTTTTAAAAATACCCTGTGCCTAGAGTGCCATCAATCAATTGCATTCTCACGGCGATTTTTCGGGGTTCTTTTGGTATCCGCGAGTTTATCGTTAATATTTTAGTTTGAAGTTTTTGTCGTGGTACCTAATGTTTTCTAGCGACATGATAACGGGGTGATCTTCTGTTTTCAGCTTCTCAACCTGTACATTTATGTGCATTTCGTGGACTTTTCCCTCAAGTAAGCGACCCATATATTCGCAGGCAGCACACCGTATTGGGCCAACATTGGATTTGATGTGGCAAAGAATGGCCCAACAGTGGCCCAACGAGCCATATGTTTCCCAATATTGGAATCACATTGGACAATAATGGACTATCAAAGCCAGTGGTTTTCCAATATTGGTGATACGTTGGCACAGGCTGGTCAACATTGGACTGTCAAGGCCAGTAGCTTTCCAATATTGGATATACGCCGGCATAACCTGTACAATATTGGACTGTCAGAGCCAATGGCTTTCCGATATTGAATATACGCTGGCTTAAGCTGGTTAATATTAAACTGTCAAAGCCAAGAGTTTTCCAATATTGGTGATGTCATGGTATAGGCTGGTCAATATTGCACTGCCATAGCGAATGGCTTATCGATATTTGTGTCGCCTAAGCTATAAACCCGCGACCCTCTTTTTGCATTGCAGAGGTAGGAAAGTAAAAAAAGAGTCATTCACGCGCTCGCTCGGGGCGAGAATTTTATTTACCCACCTTCATGGGGCGTACGTCGCCGGTGCTTTATAACCGCGATCACAAATACGTCCTTAGCTGCCTATAGGACTATGGCAGTTTTTTTTGCATGCTGCTCTCCCTTCGCATT
This sequence comes from Ixodes persulcatus, assembly GCA_013358835.2. Taxonomy (NCBI): domain Eukaryota; kingdom Metazoa; phylum Arthropoda; class Arachnida; order Ixodida; family Ixodidae; genus Ixodes; species Ixodes persulcatus. Next base: position 121,186 of record JABSTQ010000181.1, read on the forward strand.
GCCTTACCTCGGCGTTGAAAACTTAATTCCGTTTTTTAGATTTAATTATTTTTGTCTTTTCCAGTGTATTTTGTATCTATATGCATTCCGTAGCGTTAACGTCTCCTACTTTGCCCGTGCCCCTGCCATGTTTGTATTTCTTTCTGCGTGCTTTATTTTTTTATATCTAATGTTTCTGTCCATATTTGTCATTGTCGACGCAGGTGTCAACAAACATAAAGCCGCCGCTTACGCCGCCAACCGAAGCGACTTCTACTCTCACTTTTACGAGAGTCTATCGCGCTAGAAAGTTGTCTATTGGACTCGAATGAAGTCTCGGGAGGGCTGCTTAGACTGCCAGTGCACATGTCATCAGTGTAGGCAGAGCAACGACGTAGCAATCGCGACGCGAGAGCATTCTGCGCCTCCATCTGGCCGGCCGCGCTCGCTCTGCGGACCCCGCAGGGGCACCTGTGAAAGCAGGTGTTTGGAGGGTGGCGTCTCCACGGACCCCGAGCCATGCGGGCTTGCCCGCCCACGTCTGGCTGTGCGTGGCTTTCCCGTGTCTGGGGAAAAGGGCATCCTGGTGGTTGAGCCGAGCCCGGTGTAGGTTTGGACCCTTCGGGGCCCCCTGGGTGAGGTAATACACCACTTCGGCCCCCGCTTCTCATAGACGGGAGTCCTGGTAAGGCCCGGCCAGGATGATTCAGTCTAGTCGCCACTCCTTCTACTGTCCCCTCCCTTCTTTCACCTTTATCTTCTCCTTCTTTTCACTCTTCTCATTTCTCTTCTTTCATTTTCAACTCCTTTGGCGGCAAGGGCTAACCTTGGGTGGTGACAGATACTCTCGTCCAGATCCACACTTGGTTATAGTTTCTGGGTAGCGCTAATAGAGTAATGCTTCCTGCAAAGCCATATTTGTTATGGGGTGTTACCTATTCCCTCGTTGGGCTCCGTGGTGGGCGGCGCGCCACAGATTCCGAACACCCTTTGCCTTTTTATGGCGCCCCTCTCTTCAAAACCCCGAGCAGAGCGACCCACCAAAAGGGTTCGCCCCGCTCCCCCTACTTTTGCAAAAGCCAAAGAACCGGACACCTTTTCACGCTTTCTTGTACTTCATGCTGCAAACGACAGTCTACCGTTGTCAAAGATGTCACCTTTCCTTGTCTCTAAGGTCCTAGAGCAGACGATCGGAAAGAATTACAAGGCAAAAAAACTTGCTGGGGACCTCCTCGTTGAGGTAGAAAATAAAACTCAAAGCACAGCATTACTCAAGTTGACAAGCTTAGGCGAACACCAAGTTTCTGTAACCCCGCACCGCACTTTGAATACTGTCCGCGGCGTCATCTCTGAGGACGACCTCCTTCAGTGTACTGGAGAAGAAATCCTTGAAGGTCTGCGTCGGTGTGCTGTTGTAGCCGTGCGGCGAATCACCCTACGACGAGACGGACAGGAGATACCAACCCGACACCTAGTCCTGACTTTTGAACTTCACTCTCTGCCTTCCACCGTGAAGGCAGGGTATCTAAACTGCAGAGTTCGTCCTTTCGTTCCGAACTCACAGCGATGCTTTCGTTGCCAGCGTTTTGGGCATGGCTCCCGAAACTGCCGTGGCCGAGAAACTTGTGCGAAATGTAGTGCCACTGACCACGTCGCTGACATTTGTGAAAATAACCATAAATGCATAAACTGTGGCGGACCACACCCCGCATTTTCACGCACATGTCCGAAATGGAAGGAAGAAAAAGAGATAATTACATTTAAGGTCAAACACAATCTTAGCTACCAAGACGCTAGAGAACAGCTTGCCTTCAAGGCAAGGGGTTCATATGCCGAGGCAGTGCGAAGGGGACCCCCACTGTCTATGGCATCCGTGGAGACGCAGACTTCCCCGGAAGACCTGTCATCTCCACAAGGGTCCTTTTACGTACGTCCGAAGACGGTGGGCAACCCACCGCCTTCATGCTCCAATGAGGGTGTGCCCTCTAAGGAGGGTATTGCACCCTCCAAGGAGCCAGACGTGCCATCGCTGGCACTAGCTGGCCCTTCTGGCCGGAATCGGGGGCTGCCTCCCCGTGCCTCTGGCAGCTCTTCAAAGCCTGGGCGGTCAGATTCACCTCTGCCACCCAAAGGACCCAAGGTCCCATTGGATGAAAAAATGGATGTGAGCATCCCACTCTCCGATGAGGACCTTCCTCTCTCTAGATCAGGGTCGGTTTCCTCGGCCTCCTGCGAGGCTGCAGGACGGCCTAAGGAAACTGCAAAAAAGAAAACCATCCCACGGATTGTGACACCAAAAGACACATAAACTACATTTCACAATTTTTGTATAACACACTTATTGCAGCGTTTCCTTTATTGAAGATAAATGCCTTTCTTCCTTCAGTGGAACTGCAGAGGCCTCCTTCCTAACTACGATGATGTGAGCTATCTTTTAGAGGAACACCGGCCCATTGCATGTTGCTTACAGGAAACGCACCTAAAGACCACCCAAACTAATGTCTTAAAACACTTCCAGGTGTTTCGTAGGGACCGTACACATGAAGCTCACGCAGCTGGAGGTGTTGCGGTGGTTGTGCAACGTTCAGCTCCTTCTAACGAGGTAGCCCTGCAGACTTCACTGGAGGCAGTGGCTACACGCATTTTTTTAGATCGAATAATTACAGTCTGTTCTTTGTACGTACCTCCCAATTATCAGCTACATATGGAGGAGCTAGAAGACCTTGTTAATCAACTTCCTTCACCATTTTTACTTTTAGGAGACTTTAACGCACACAATCCCCTGTGGGGTAGTGACAGACGGGATTCTAGAGGAGCCCTTGTTGAACGTTTTTTGCTTTCTGCGGGATTGTGCCTGCTAAACACAAATGAATCTACATATTTTAGCTCGGCAACTCACACTTTCACTTCCATTGACCTATCTATTTGTCACCCATCATTATTCCCATTGCTTTCATGGAAGGTCATTCTGAATCCTCATGGAAGTGACCACTTTCCCATCATCTTAGAATTTAACCATCTTCCCATGACAGTCCCAACGCGCTTTCCTCGTTGGAAATTCGAAGAGGCCAACTGGCCTACTTTCAAAGAATCATCTCTTTTTGCATGCACATCACTCGACGATCTGGATATCGATAGAGCCACCGAACATATCACTCAGCACATTTTACAAGCCGCCATTCTCTCCATCCCCATGACGTCCTCGCATCTACCTAGGAGACCGAAGCCCTGGTGGAACAAAGATTGCCGTTTGGCCAAAAAAGAACAAAATCGAGTGTGGGGTATATTTAGACGCTACCCTACTACACACAATCTTATTGAATTTAAAAGAAAAAGGGCCCAGGCGAGGTGGATTCGAAGGCAAGCGAAGAAAAAAAGTTTTAGAGGGTACGCTTCTTCAATTAACAGCACTGTATCTGCGAAGGAAGTCTGGGATCGCGTACATAAAATTGACGGCTCTTACCGGGCATTCACTGTCCCACTCTTGAGTCGGAATGGAGTGTGTCCTGCAAGTCTTGAGAAACAGGCCAACATCCTCGGTGAGCACTTCGAGAACGTCTCCAGTTCCGAACATTACACTCAAACGTTCCAGCGACACAAGATCAATGCAGAACAGAAAGCTGTTATCACATCAGGTGGCACGCACTGAACCTTATAATACTCTATTTTACATTATACGAACTTCAAATGGCACTTCTTTGTTCCAAACAAACTGCCCCTGGACCAGATGGTATTCATTATAAAATGCTCGAACATCTTCATCCATCCACTTTGGAACTAATTTTGTACCTTTTTAATAGAGTTTGGCTCGAGGGCCACTTTCCATCCTCCTGGAAGACTGCTGTGGTGGTACCAGTGGTGAAGCCCGGCAAAGATCCGTCTTGTGCATCTAGCTACAGACCAATAGCTCTAACTAGCTGTCTTTCCAAGACACTAGAAAGGATGATTAACAAAAGACTCATGTTTTTTCTAGAACGAAACAACTGCCTTGATAAGTTCCAGTGTGGCTTTCGTTCAGCACGGTCCACTGTCGATCATCTCGTCCGCTTTGAGACATTAGTACGTGAGGCATTTGTCAACAGGCAACAGTGTCTCTCCATCTTCTTTGATTTGAAGAAGGCATACGACACGGTCTGGCGTTATGGCATACTGCAAGATTTATTCGATCTTGGTTTCCGTCGCCGAATGTTGAGTGCTATACAGAGTTACCTGCAGCACCGTACTTTCCGCGTGAGGCTGGGAAAAACTCTCTCTAAGGAATTTTTACAGGAAAATGGAGTCCCTCAGGGGGGTGTACTGAGTGTCACTCTTTTTATCGTCAAACTTAATTCCATTGGCCGTGCAATTCCTCCTTCGGTGCAATATTCTTTATATGTTGATGATCTCCAGATCTCCGTTTCATCCTGTAATTCCTCAATTTGTGAACGTCGTGTCCAACTTGCGGTCAATAATTTGGTCAGATGGGCCGATACAAATGGTTTTAAATTTTCTCCCGAAAAAAACAGCTTGTGTCAGCTTTTCTCGTCGACGTGGTGTTCTTCAGGAATCGTCGTTGAACATGTATGGTTCTCCTATTGTTGTGAAAAATGAACACAAGTTTTTGGGCCTTGTGTTCGATTCCAAGTTGACTTTTGTTTCACACATTAAGAGCTTAAAACTCAAGTGTCTTAAATCTCTGAACATCCTTAAGGTCTTGTCACATGTATCATGGGGCTCTGACCGACTGTGTCTGTTGCGTATCTATCGCTCAGTCATTCGCTCTCAGCTTGATTATGGTTGTATTGTCTATAACTCTGCTCGGGCATCAGTTCTAAAGATGTTAGATCCTATTCATCATCAGGGACTGCGATTGGCTACTGGTGCATTTCGCACCTCCCCAGTGCCTAGCCTTTACGTGGAAGCAACCGAACTGTCCCTTGAGTATTGGGGAGGAGGGGCGACCGTGACGCCCCAAGCGGTTAACTTTAGAACTACATGGATGGGGACAACAAATACAATGATTCAGCGCTCGGCCGACATAACCGAACGCGGCGTCAGCGTTCGGCTGGAGTTCGTGTTCTCCGGTGAGGGAGAGGAGGGGCTCTTTTGTTTCCACTCCGGCCTGCATGAACAATGCAGCATGCACGGTCCCAGCTCCGCACAAAAGCCGAAGTGGGTCAAGCTCGCATTCTTTGAGGATAGATCCGGCACTTAACGTCCCTTCGTCGATTGTTAGTATTTTTTACATTAAACTGTGCCCCGCGCGCTATTGTAAAAGATGACATTGACATGCCCATAAGGCCTGTGGGCATTTGCGCAGGCCTTGTGTTGAGTAAACACCCAGGATGGGGACAACAAAGGGGTCATAACGCCCCCTATAGTTCGATCTCCTGCCCAATAGGAGGTTTTCCCTGGGTTTTATGTACTCTGTCAGGGTGCGCTCTGTCGCGGAGCACCCCGTTCGAGATAATATTGAGACTATCAAGTTCCAACGCACATTTGAAAACAAACCTTCCATAGTCCCCCCTTTTTCGATGAGGAATAATACTGTAGCTCAATCTGTTGGGATGGATGCAAAGCCTCAGCTAGTCCAGTACCCACCAGATATAGCTCCATGGAACAACTGCCACATACATTGCGACCTTACACTGACCAAGTATAACAAAAAGAATGTTCCACAGGAAGCCATAAGGCAGGACTTCTTTGAGCTTCAGACCAAATATCACGAGTATGCCAGTTTTTATACAGACGGGACAAAAAAAGACTCGGTAGTAGGCTGTGCTATGGTGGGACCATCGGTAAATCAGGTGAAGAGAATAAATTCAAAAGCCTCTATACTAACAGCAGAGCTTTATGGTTTTCTGCTGGCTGTTGATTACATAATCAAAAAACGACTTTCTCACGCTGTAATCTACACCGACTCTTTAAGCTTTCTGAAGGCAGTTGCATCAATGAACCATGTAAAAAACCCACTGGTTTCTGAGTTAAAGCACAAGATTATCCTGGCTGCTCAGAAAAATCTTGACATAGTCTTATGCTGGGTTGCTAGCCATGTTGGCATTCCTGGAAATGAAGCAGCTGATTGTGCAGCCAGCTCTGCTAATGATCGAGAAATTGACACACACAAAATACCCTACAAAGATTACCACAACTCTCTTAAACGTTGCATCAAAGCAAAGTGGCAGCTGCAGTGGAACAGCGAAACCAGCAACAAATTACACGCAATCAAACCTTTTCTAGGCAAGTGGGAGAGTGCCCGACATCGGGAGCGCTTTTATGAAGTCATACTTTGTAGGTTACGAATCGGTCATACTCGTCTCACACATGGACATCTCTTGAGCGGGGACGATGCCCCTGAATGTGTGCACTGTAACCTACCCCTAAGTATTATGCACATACTCATTGAATGCCCTATGTATGACCAATGCCGGTATAAACACTTCTCACTGCTTTATAATGAACACGTTCCACTACATCTTGCCCTACTACTAGGTGACGAACCGCTCATTCCATACAGTTGTGTTTTTAATTTCTTCACAGATATCGGCCTTCTACACCGACTGTGATTTTACTTTCTATCCTAAATTCATTGTCATATTGTTTACACTTGTACACATTCATGTTCATGGTTTTATCGTATATTTCGCTACTATAGCTCTTTCCTCTTCTTAAACCCGAATTGCAATAGTCTAAGCTTGGCGCAATATAGCCTTAGTTGCTGATGCGCCATAAACCCCCAATCAATCAATCAATCAATGATCTTTGCTTGGACGAAGTTAGCCTTATGCAGAATGTAGACTGTGTACCCCCTGGGACACAGTGCCAATTGCTTGTAACTGGACTCTCACAAGTTTTAATAAGCATAATGTCTCTGCCCTTATCATCCAACAGGAATTTTCTGAGCTTGAGATGTATGAAGGACACACACATTTTTACACCGATGGCGGCAAGACGTCGTCATTTGTTGGCAGCGCCGTGCATTCCGATTGTTTTATTAAAGTGAAACGCCTAAATGCTCTCTCCAGCATTTTTACAGCTGAAGTTTATGCAATATCTATGGCCATAGATTATATTCTCCGGGCTAAAATTAAGCAGGCTGTCCTATTCGTGGACTCTCAAAGTGCTGTTACTGCAATATGCTCTTTGAGAGTTTCTAAAAATATGCTGGTGCAGCAACTACGAAATAAGCTTAATAAAGCTGTACAGGGAGGCCTAAATATAAAATTTTGTTGGGTGCCCAGTCATATGGGAATAAAAGGTAACGAGGAAGCAGACAGACTCGCTACATCCTCACGTAATCTTACCCCGTCTCATGCCTGTTTGCCACACCAAGACATTAAACCTCTAACAAAGTCATGCCTTGTTCGTTTATGGCAGTCTGAATGGAACATGGAGTGCAACAATAAACTTCATATTACAAAGCCGGTTTTGGGGCTCTGGGAGAGCTCTTTTCACAAGAAACAATTCCATGACGTATTATTGTGTCGTCTTCGAATCGGTCATTCTTACATATCGCACAGATATCTTCTTTGTGGGGAGGACCCACCGGTGTGTGAACATTGCAGGGATACACTTACCATCATGCATATCTTGTGGCTCTGTTCAGCTCTAGACAATGAACGTCGTACTCACTTCCCTGAATTGTTTCATTTCCAAATTCTATTCCATCCTGCACTTTTACTGGGAGAATATCCCCTCATCCCATTTGACCGTGTGGTGACATTTATTACAAACGCAGGTTTTATTAATCAGATCTAGTTCCGCATAGCCAATTATAATTTTATAGCACAGTAACAATAACAGCTTGTTTTCTTTTTAGCTTTGTTTGGCGCAGTATGGCCTTCGTTGCTGTTGCGCCATAAAACCTCCAAACAACAACAACAACATTGACTTGGAAAGGTCCCTTCGCCGCCTTACAAAGACGAAAGGACGTCGACTACGTCATCGACCTAGGGACCAGAACCAGCTTGTTCCACATTAACATGCTGAAGAAGTATGAAGAGAGGCCACTAACCAATCAGACACCCCAACGGGCGTCAGCCGCATTCCAACACGAAGAAGTGGAGGAAGAGGATGTACCTGTGCTGACGCTGCACCAAAAGGAAACTTACCGAGACGTGAAAGTTTCCGACGAATTAACTAGCGATCAACGAACTCAGGTTGCTACCCTCTTGGCGGCACACCAGGGGAGTCTTTCAGATGTTCCAGGAAAGACCGATTTTGTGGAGTGCAAATTGAAGCTTACAACAGACACTCCTGTTCAAGTAAACCAGTACCCGATACCATTCTCTTTACAAGAAGCTGTGGAAAGTGAAATCCAGCAAATGCTACAGCAAGGCATAATTGAGCCATCGGAGTGTCCGTACCAATCAAATGTTGTGGTGGTAAAGAAAAAAGACAAGTCAATGCGGCTGTGCATTGATTTCCGACAACTGAACAGGGTTCTGATCTCCGACAACGAACCAATACCAAGGGTGGACATGATGTTTGCACAATTAGGACGAAGCCGGTACTTCTCAAAGTTCGACTTCTCGAAGGGGTACTGGCAGGTTCCAATGCACGAGGAAGCAAAACCGATGACGGCCTTCCCTTGCAGATTGGGACTGTACCAGTTCCGTGTTATGCCCTTCGGCATCAAAACCGCACCGGCCAATTTCACCCGGCTGATGAGAAAAGTGGTCCAGGGCCTCCCAAAGGTCTACCACTACTTCGACGACGTCCTCATTGCTACAGAGAACTGGGAGGAACACCTGGAGGCGCTCGAGTTGTTCTTCCGGCGGGTAAAGAATGCCGGTTTAACCATCCGACCTACAAAGAGCGAAATTGGTTTTTCCTCTGTGAAGTTCCTCGGACACATTGTTGGGCATGGCCTTCTGAGGCCGCAGGTCAAGACACTGGAGAAGATTCAAGCTGCTAAACAGCCAAAGACGAAAAAAGAGGTGCGATCGTTCCTCGGCCTTACGGGCTATTATCGGGAGTTTGTCCCTCATTACGCTGAGATTTCTCATCCGCTAACCGAACTGGCGCGAAAGAGGGCACCAAACAGGGTAAATTGGAGCAAAAAGGAACAAGTGGCTTTTGACAAGCTAAAAGAACAATTTTCCAAAGAACCCATTCTAAAAGCACCGGAGTTCTCGAAACCTTTCGTGCTACGCACCGATGCGTCGAACACCAGCGTGGGTGCCGTTCTTATGCAACGGCATGATAATGTTCTTCACCCTGTCTCCTACGCAAGTCGTCGACTTCTCCCGCGTGAAGCAGGCTATTCAACAATCGAACGAGAAGGTTTGGCACTTACCTGGGCAGTTAAGAAATTTCATGTATTCTTGTTCGGAAGGCCATTCATTTTGCAGAGTGACCACCAGCCGCTTGTTTATATGTATTCCGTCAACAACCGAGTCTTGCGCTGGAGCTTAGCTCTAATGGAATATGACTTTACCGTTGAGTATATCAAAGCTAGTGAAAACGTTGGCGCTGATTACTTGAGAAGGATTTCTGTTGCTTAAAAATATTTGTTTAGGTAATTCATGGTTTTATGTGCGTAAATAGTTTTTTTAAGTGCATGTGTGACCGACGGTCCTTATTCAGTGACTTTTGACGTATATACCACTGTTTGTGATAAAACGTTTTTTTTTTTCCTTAACGCACGGTGTTTAGGCCGTGACTATTGGTGCCTTATCCTTCGCGTAGAAACTCTTTTTTTTTTGCGTGTGTGTGTGTATGGTCAACGGACATAACTTATATCATATGATAGCTTGAGTACTCAGTGACAGTGAACGTAATAGAAGTTTACATCTTAAAACCTGAGACTGTGGTTGGAAAGGTTGAAGGTATTTAGGAGAGGCAACAAGAAAAAGAAGAGGCAAGGTCTCAAACTCAGCTAAAATCTTTATTACGTACGCGTCTTATATACTCCGCTTCCAATGACGTCACCAACGTTGACTCCCAACCGTCACAGTTCAAACCACCAGACCCGAAACCGAGGACAAAGCAACAAGCGGACAACTTTATACAATGGCTTAAACCTGACCTTAATCTTCGCTAACATCAATGTACCAGTTACAAAAGGACCGAAGGTTTACGGCACCCTCCACAAAATTTGAAAACAACCACATGACAAAAAGTAAACCACCGTTCAGAAACCCTGAGATTATACAAACAAAAGATAAAGAAAACCAGGAAGTCCAAAAAGATAACGACGCCTCGAAAGGATCGTTCAAACCAGGATACTAAGGTTCATTGCTTTGTTCAGCATAGAAGGGCGCTTTTACAACCGCAAAAAACGCTTCGCTTCGTTGCCAACCTGCAAAGACGCCTGGCTGATGCAATTACCCGACGTCTTAATACAAACAGTTTCCTGAACAACACGTTTCATGTCATCTTTCTCTTTACATATTACCTCCGTTTTTGACCAAACAGCCTTACAACCGCGACATTCCTGTAAGTGCCTAGCTAACTCGGAGTTTGAAGCATTGTTCCGGACATTCCTTTTATGTTCAGTGAGCCTATCATTTAAACACCTCGAAGTTTGTCCTACATACTTAAAGCCACACTCTAATGGTATTTCATACACCACTGACCCTTCACACGGAACCGATTTATCGCGGTGCTCCTTCTGGCATTTTTTCTGTCCTGATTCAAAGGGTGTAAGATGGCAAAGCTTAAAATCCGCAGTACACACCGTTTCTATACCAAACTTTTTCGCGCTTGCCTTCAAATTGTGCGAGATGTCGTGGAAGTACGGAATTACTGCTCGTCGGCTGTTTT